>JAEIIL010012445.1:0-19941 GCA_018905715.1 Drosophila lini | reverse complement strand
GTTCCTAAGTTAACTAGTTAAAATCTACGTAATAAATTTATACAAACCAAAATGCAGTCAAAATGCAGTTGATTTTGCTTTAAGCTTTACGGTAAATTTGGTAATTTGAATATGTGGAGGTTGGCATTATGCGTTGGGAAATCGATATATCTTTAGTTTCAAAATTTTAATTAGGCACTTGGCTCTCAGAGTTCGGTATATCCTGTGCGTACGTAACACGATCTCTTTTTGGAAAGCTGCTGGAGCAACCCTCTACCCATTTGGATGGACACACAGGAAAAGCCACTCGGAGTGGTCATCACTCCGGGGGAAACCGGAGTCGGAGTCGGAGTGAGTTTATTTGTACGGAACTCCCGCTTGCGTCATGTGTGAGCAGCAGCTCCACCTCCCGCTGATGCAGTTCATTAATTATTTGGCCGAAAGGCCAGCGGGTTGTCACTGCTGCTCGCAATTCCTCCGCTTTTCCATGGCTATTTTCCCCTCGCTTTTCCTCTGCCTCGCTCTGTTTGTTCGTGTGTGAGAATCGCTTTGGCCAGCGCAAAGTCGCTTAATTAGTTTCAGTTGAAGTTTATTATTAGCGCAAACTTTGACATCGATAACAACGTAAAGTCATTAGCATTTACAGCCATAGTTAGTCACAGTCACTTTCGGTAGTTCTTCTTTTCCGGGGCAGGGGGATTCAGGCGCGGATCTGGGTGTGGAGTGCGGGGGTGGCTGCAACACGACAATGCTTTCAATGCCACTTGCTATTTCTTCGCCCAACTTTGCATACAAGCCAAATTACATTTCAGTCGCTGCCCGGTGGCCTGTGACCCTGTTGCCATTTGCATCTTGCAACATAGCAGAGCATTTCATTAGATTCGGATTCGGAGTGTGTAGGAGTTGAAATGGGAATCGGAATCGGAGGCGCTGGCTATAGTACGACCCGCCCCGCAGCGGTGTCATTAAATCATGCTAAATGTCAGTCACTCCGAGTCGGGTTTTAGCCAATTGCCGAGGGCCTCGCATTGCATTGCATGCACCGACACCCTGTAAAGGCAACGTGCCCCCTCCCTGTTGCAGCTGCTGCTGCTGCTGCGGTTGCAAATGCAAATAGCAGCCGCGCAACAGCATTTCCATGGAATTAGTTAACGTTTACCATCGCCGAGCTGCTGTTATTGCCAGCAACAAAACCAACGAGCAACACTCGAAACATTGCTGAGCGGAAAGAGCTTTGAATTAGCCAAAAACACAAACATTTTGGCCTATTCGATTCCGCATTTAAAGAGGATTTAATAAAGGTTGCAAGAGGGTGATATTCTAAAATGAACAAGAAAGAAAATTAACTATGGGAAGCCGAAATGTGTATATCCTTCAAGTTTGTTAAAGGATCAATGGCATCGATTTACACAATTTCCTTTTAGTTTTGTTCTACTTATGATTACTTTTCATTAAATAAATGGTACACTTGGTTTTCAAAAACGTAGCTCTTAAAAAATCAGCTTTTCTTCCAAATTCTTTGAATAATTTAAAAATTTTCTGAATTTTCTAGTTACTTCATTTTTATGGCTTAACCAAAACGTGTTGACAGCCTATTTTTTATGGTGCAGGCCAGTGCCAGTGGCAGTGCCAGTGTTCCCCCTGTTAGCTGGCCAGCAAATTGACAGTGTTAAATTAATTTGAAAACACATGAAAGTGCTTGATGGTCCGCTCGCGCTCTGGATTTCCCTCGTCAGCTGAAACTGCGGGCCATTTCCATAGGTGGATCCGCGGATGTGGATGTGGGCCAGACTAACTGGCAGGCGGACTGGCAGGCCCCGATGTCAGTTAGATGCTTTCCACTGATTTTAATTAATTCATCTGTCAAATAAGATTAGTTTTATGGTTTACATTGTACACACTGGTGGCGGCGCACACACAGAGCCCCGGCTCTATGTACACAAACAGTAGTGCGATGCTGCTGTATTTGGTTGCTGGTTTGTGGTTTTCGGTCTCGGTTTTCGGTCAGATGGGTCCCAGTGCCAGTCTCAGTCGTAGTCCAAACCAAGCCTAGCCTTCGCATTGGAATTCAATAAAAATGGCTTTAATAAACGGGTAATTGATGGCGCACTAATGCTCGATTTGGCTAACAAGCAGCAAATGTCACTGATAAAGTTCCGCCGCACATTCACGACTCCCGCGGGAGTCCTGAGTTTTGGGTTGGGGTGTGCAGGGGATCAGGTGGACACCGTCCCGTGTTCCGAAATCGCATTTCAGCGGAGCCATTAATGAGCTATAATAATTCAATAAACTGAAGGCAATATAAATTAACCTGTTGCTGTTGCCCTCGTCTCCCTGGCCTTCCCCCCTTTCCCCGCCCCGATGGCAAAATACACAAATTTCATTTTGACATGCATTGCAGGCCACCTACACACGCATCTACCCATGTACACACACACGCACACACACACATGGGCTGGGTAAATAGCCAGGACGACCGCACACTTCGGCCCAGAGAGAGATAGCCATGGGTATTTATACACAGTCATACGGCCCATTAGCCACAGATTTTGTAAATTATGTCAATAATTCAATACAGATATGCCAGCGCACTGCTGACATTTGTCAACCCCCCGCTTGGGGGTGGCATTTGCAGCCCACCACCCCTTGATTTACCCACGACTTGCCGTCGACCCCACCGACTTAACGACAGACGCAGTCGTAGTCGTGTCAAATTTGGGCGCCGTTCATTGTTAATCGCCCGGCCATAAGCCCGAAAACAATTAAGTTAATCAAATGCAATTGAGCAATGTCATTTATGATTGTTCTGCCACTTGCCCTCGCCGGGGAGCGATCCCTTTCTTCCAATTGTGCTTACATCCTGATATCCTGACGCACAGGCTATATGTCCTTTCCCACTCAGTGTGCCATCGTTGGGTGGTTTGGTTTGTCTCAACTATATTATATTTTATTAAATATACAGAAAATATACTGGAAATAATTTAAAAATATAATTAATAAATATAAAAGTAAACTAAAGTCCTCGAATATTTTATTTAATTTCTTTTAAGGCCTTAGATTCTCCTTTTTTTATTTATAATATTTTCTCGAATTTCCAGTAAACGAAACCAATTCTTTAAAACTACCAATTTTAAATCCATTTTCCTGTTTTTAAACATAAATTTAATTCCTGGTAAATTTAATAAATAAGCCTGTAAATAAATAAAGCTTGAGCTCAAAGCTAGGCAAACAGTAGAATTTATATTTATGAAATTCCTTGAAAAGCCCCATCTGCTAATTGCTCGCCTTAAATCCTAAACCTTGTTGACTTTTGGCGAATCCCAGGTGAGCCTGCAAATAATTCCGCTGAGCGAGATCATACGCACTTCGGCATGCTGGCCATAAATTGTTCTTCCATCTTGTTTATTTATGCCGGCAAGTTCAACTACGAATGCTGCCCGGGGTTTCCGGCTGCTCTCGTTATTAATAGGATTGTCAATCGCAAATTGTGCCTCTGTCTGTGCCCGTTCCATACCATATACAATCTACTATATATTCGGGGTCCCATGTTCCTCCGAGCCCCATCCTGGTGCTCATCATCATCATCAACAACACTGTCAGCATTGTTGTCGCTCAGCCAAGCTCAGTTCAGTTCAGCTAGCTCGATTTTGGGCCTGCTGTTGCCAGGCTTTGGCATCGTGGCTGAAAATTATTATAGCGGTTATTATTCACAGTCAATTACATTGCCACAGAAACACACAAACACACTGGCACAAAGGCCCACACAGAGATCCTGCGGGGAAGGAGGAGGAGGAGGTCGAAACCGGAGGAGCTGCCAAGGAACCGCAGCCATCGCGTGGCCGCCGGTAAGACAGCGAGTGACGTCTTGACAGGCACACTATCCATCCGTGCATTGTACATAATGACAATTATAATGGCAACCACAATTATGGATGCCAGTCGATTAATAACGCCGACTCGACGACTCCCGATTCCGGCATCTCAACTGCTCACGCCGAGTAACGAGGACAAAGCGACGTCAATTTATGGCTTCTGCCGCTGTTGTTCTGCCGCCTGCAGAAAATATTTTCGAGTGTATTAAAATTCCCGCCGCTCCAATGGGAGTGGTGGGGGTGGTATTTCCTGAAGAGGGTTTGGAAATAGAACTCAATCTTCTGTCAATTTTACCTTACTTAATTTCCCATTTCGTGTGACGCAAATGGTATGAAAGATGGCCTACAGCTTATCACTTCTGGGATTTGGGTTAAGCTTTTGTATCCGTGGAGATAAGGAGGGGGATTTTAAGTTCTACGTGGCTATTATCAATTATTTATGGATATAATTAATAGAGAAAATATCTAAATCTAAACAGTTGAAATAGTAAAGTTACCATTAAAAAGATTGACGTGTTATAAAACACATTCGGCTAATGGGATATTTTAGAAACATTAAAGCACTTAATTTACATGTTATGTTCCTCTCTAATTAATATAGACATTTTCCGGTAATTTATGTAGGTGCATTAGCTAGAGGCAGCATTTTAAAAGCAGAAAGCCATGCTCGAAATTCATATCCTTTTGGTGCTCGACACAAAAAGTTTTGATTGATTGCGCTTAGCTAGAAAAGTTCAATTAATTGCACTTTAAATGTTTGGCCATTCGTCAGCCATTTAAGGAATATAACTAATTTGGCATATTCGGCGAGGCTTTAAGGTCGAATTGATTTATAATCGCTCTGAAGTGCCCAAAGCCTTATTGTTGAATATTTGTTTCATGCCAGACGGCGATAAGGTCTCCATCGCAACGGCCAGCTCAAAGCTATCGACGTAATTTCAATGGCAATTATTTTAATAGATATTTCAGGGGATTACATCTCCATCATCGGGCCCTGAACTTTCTGCGCTGCTCTCGCTGCCATTGTGGCTGATTATTTATTTCGCCAGAAAATTTCTTGAGCGACAGGCTGGCTTAAGTTGTAGCTCGGGACTTTGAGTTGGCATTGCTCGTACCATCGTGGCAGCGATGCTGCTGCCATTGCTGATGTTGCTGTAGCTGCTGTTGCTGCTGCTGCTGCTGTTGAGCGCCAAATCGTTAGCGCATTTTAATTAAACTCTAAATTAGTCATTTTCATTGCCTTTTGGCACAAAGTAAAAGTGCCCTTCCGCTTCCTCCGTTGGCGTACTTTGGCCCTGGATCACGGATCCTGGATTCTGGGTCCTTGCAATTCGTTTGAAAGAGTGAAGATGGCGCCGCATTGCGTGCTCCCTCTGTTTGTCTGCGTGTGTATCCGTGTTTGCCATCCTTGTATTTGTATTTGTATGTTTATTGCTGCGCTTTTTGTTGGTGCCTCTGCTCCTGCTACAGCTTCTGCATTTTCATTTATTTCAGACGACAGATTCCATGGCTGGCTCTTGAGTCTTGCAACTAAATTAAGGTTAAGATTGCAAATAAAATGTATTACCCGCCCGCCCATCAGCTGCACGCCTCATTTGAAATGCATAAACAACTGGCAAAGCAAAAAGTTCAACGACTGTCGCCATTTATCTCTTTTAGCCCGCTGCTGTCTAATGACACGCCCACCACCACACCGCCGCACGCAATGGGTTAAGCTGGGTAGCTGGATGGCTGGCTAGCTGGCTAGCTGTGCTGGCGGAAGCTGAGATGGGTTCTGGGGGCGAGGAGAAGACCGCAATTTAAGCCTAAACGCTGTGCGTTTAAATAACATCCAGCCAACGGCTGCGGACATGCAATGGAGCCCCTCCGTCAAATTCAAGACAGACCAAGAGCAAATTTGCCGCCAGGCCGGGCCTCACTCCCATTCCCCCCGCAGTTTCACTATATCTCACTGGCTGCCAGATGCTGTCAGCACGCCCCGGGCTGTGGGCTGGGCCAGTGCGGCGTATGCGCAATATGTGCCCCCTTCACTGCAACTGCAACGGGAACGAACGGCAAACTGCACTCTGCAGCAGCAACGGCTGACTGCAGGCTACTAAATTTTACTACTGTTAAATAAATTCCCTGAAATTAGTAATATTTATGCTACATTATTGCACGAGCAGCATCCAAGCAGCAACTACGCGACGTCGTGTGGTTAAGTAACCGCTCTTTATCTCTTTCAATAACAAGTCTAACGACAACGGCAGCCACATCGGCAACACCAACAGCAACAGCAACAGCAACTGCGACAGCGACTAGAACTATGCGGTGAGACTATCCCCAACGCTGCCTTTTGTTGCCGCTGGAACTCCTCTTGTGCCTCTGAATGAATGACATAATGGTGGAAGACCACAATTTCAAAAGCATACTTAGCAAATATTACGAAATACTACGGAGAAAAGTGCACGCAACAAAAGAATAACAGGGCAGGCCAAAGAATCGCAGACTGGCGACATGGTTGCGGGCAGGAGATGCACAGCATCAACGTCAGCCCACCAGTCTCAGCAACGGCCTGCCGCCTAGGTGAGCCAGACAAAAAAAAAAAACAACGGAAAAGACAAAACAATGCCAACGACACGCAGTGGACAAGAGGCCACAATAGACTTTTGAGAGCCCAAAGGCTAGAGATGCCGGCGTGAGTTCGTGATCCCATCTCTGCAAAATTGCATCTTCAATATAAACTGAAGGGAAATATAGACCAAGAACCAAGATTTCTGGTTCCTGGAGACAGGTTTTTTATGTCGAGAAGTTACAAGAGAGTCCAGGAATTAAATAAGCTTATGCATAACAATACTAGATTTCCAACTTTCTTAACTTCCTTGCTAATTTTCTGTAATGCTTCAACTTGTCTTCCCATCGATCTCAATGTTGCCCCTTCGATCACGAGGCCTGGTCTGGCCACCTTCGGTCCGAAGCGGGACAATGGGGTAACTGTTGCTGTTGCTGCATTAAATAATAATCATAATAAGTAATGTGGGGAGACAACGTTACCGCTCCTGCCCTAGCTCCCAGCTATGACAAAGTGGGCTGGAGTTGGGGAGTAAGGAGAACGAAGGCTGGAGAGCGGACGGCACTTTGGCCAGCTAAACGTCATGCAAAGTGCGGTAAAAAGACACTACAGGATGGCAGCGCTGATGTTACACTTCCTGGTGCCTGGCAGCCAGTCAGGATGGCAGCAGGGCAACAGGACAGCGGGACAGGCAGGTCCTGCCTGTTCATTTGCCAGGCTGCTTTGTTGTTACGAAAATACCTTATAGTTGCATGTAGCTGTTGTCGCACTTGTGTGTGCAGTGTCTCCACTCATCAGCGCTGTTGTTCTCAGCCTCGGCTTTAGGTTTTTGGCCAGGTTCTCATCCTCGTCGTCGTCGTCGTCCTGGCTCATCGTCGTTCACATCCCCAGGCCCTGTCATCGTGGCGCGGTCCCTTGTTAAATCCTTTAGCAGGCCCTGCATTGTTGCTCACTTTTGCCTGCCAGCCGGGCCATTGTTCATATAGACAAGTTGGCCTGGCCCCGGCGTGGCCTACACCGCCTCCTAATGGCTGAGCCCTCGGCTAAGCAGGAGCCTGGTGCACGGAAACCAAATATTAAATGTACATATATTAAAATGTCAGATATGATACGGACTAAGCTGAACTGCTTGATGATGTCAAATCAATGTCAATTCCAATTAAATTTAATGTGTTTTGTAGCCTTCTTCTGTAGCCTGCTTTGGGCCACCACATTATGGCTATTGGAATTGGTATTAATTAGAAAAGTTATATATATATATTTGAACACAACAAACTTTACCAAGATGCAAATGATTAAATACAACTTTCTTTGTCCTTGGTTTTCTCCGTGTACGATGCGGTTTTATGCTCACAGGTAGTGGCTTTTGTACAGGAGCACCAGGAGCAGGAACAATGCCTTGGCACACATTTCGCAGTTGCCTTTACCGTATTAAGCTCAAATGATTTAATGAGCATGTTTTACCCAAAATGTAGTAATTGTCACGTATTACGTGCTCAGCCTGAAGATTGCGCTTGCAGAGCTGACAAATAGCTAAATCTTTGGACTGCTCGGCAGCCTATTTGCCCAGTTTTTCAGCTCAGCTCGAGCCGGCAGCTCGAAATATGTATATTTGCATATGTAATTTTATGGTAATACTCGTTAAAAATATATATGTGTATCTGTGGATCCCCATCCGCTCCTGTGTAGGTGTGCTTCTGTGTGCCTCTGTCAACAAGCTGGGCTGGTCGGGCCAAGTACGTGGGCTTAGCCGAGTTAGTTGTTGGCATAGTACCGAATACCCTATATAGGAGCATAAAGCTGGTATACTTACTCAGCTCTGGGGTTTAAGCCCAGGCTCCATCCGGGCTGCCACAAAAATCCAAATTAGAACTCTGGGAGCAGCACGTGGCGACTGCTGCTGCTGCTGCTGCTGCTACTGCTGTTGTTGTGGCGAAACTCTTGACGAACAAATTTTCATGTTGAGTGCATAAAAAACTCTAAAAAATTCATATAAAACCAAAGAACGCACTTTACACGCTCTTTCCCCCGCACAGCCATTACATAGATACAAATAACCACAAAGGGAGAAGCGATGGCTGGCGTCCACGTCTGAGTGACATGTAATAAAAACGAAACAATATTGTATGATAAAGTATACGCCCAGTGGGCAAAGGCAAAGGCAAGGGCAACGCAAACGCTTTCGCTCGCTCCGCACACACAGGGACATGTGTATATGAAAACTGAATTAAACGAACTACGAATGGGAAATAATAACAGCACAGCTCAGGCAGCAGCAACAACAGTTCCTCTGAAGAACAAGAGCAAGAACAAGAAAGGCAATAGCCGGCACAAGACAAAAGATAATGGCGGTCACAAAAAAAAAAAGGGACCACGGAAGGGTCAGCAGCAGTCGTACACGGGAAAAATAAATGCCATAAGCGATCAGTAATTTCTCAATAACATAAAATGCAAAGCATATTCAATGGAAGTAACTTCTTACTGCAGTTCTAATTAATATCTATTAAAATATTATCTTTATTAACAAATTAATGACTACCTTTATTTTATAGATTTATTACAAGCCATTTATTTATTATCATTTCGGTCTCTGTAGTAGCAACATCAAGTGAAAAGCAGCAGCAACAATATGAATTCGCAGCGTAAACAGGAAGCACACAATGGAGTCAACTCTCAACTGTCGACGAGGTCACCAACGACCAACGACCAAGCGAGGAGGACAGCCACTACAACAACGACAACGACAATGGCAACAACAACTACGATTGCAGGTCTTACGGTCGGTCACTTAACAGTTCTGCTTCACTTTTGAGCTGCTTTCGTTACGCCTCTGGTTGCTGTTGTTGCTGATGCCCCTGCTGCTGCTGCTGCTGCTGCTGCTGCCCCTGCTGCTGCTGCTGCTGGCAAGCAGCATACTTTATTTGATGGTCATAACTTTTTCATTAGAACAAAAATATATATTCGAGCACAATATGTCCCGCAGCGCCGTAAACTATAAGTATATAAATAAGTACGGTTCCACGAGTGCCACAAGCAGTTCATATAGAGCCCTCCTCTACGTATACTACGTGTATGGCTCTGGCATTGTGTTTACCGAGAATTCAGGGGCCGTTGGTTGGGGGCAGCCGTTTGTGGGCCGAGAGCTGAGAGCTGTGGGTTAAGAATGGAGGACAACAGGAGCAATAGCCTGAGTTGTCATACTTTTTGGATGACCATAAAAGTCGCTGTGAAGTAGCATGCTTTAGGTTGCTGCCAGGCTGCTGCTGCTCCTGCTGCTCCTGCTGCTGATGTTGCTGCCGGAGTCTGACCTACGGCTCAAAGCCCAGCGAGCTGGGCGATGAAAGTTTAAGTTTAACTCCAAGTCGCCCACGGGGGAGCAAGCATGGGCGCTAAAAGTCTTGAGAGCCAAACGAGTTTAAAGATAAACAAAGATGCAGAGACGACCAGTGCCTCCTTTCTCGGCATGGGGAGCAAGGTTCTTAGAGCGGATATGCTTAAAGTCGTAGTTAAAGATTCAGGGAAACTTGAGACAATGGACAAGTGCAGCCACAGCGGCCAAAAAGTTTATTAAAAGGAGTCTAGATTGGCTGGTATATGAGATTGGTGAAAATACACTCACCAAATAGGAGAAGAAAATGCTTCTAATTAACTTTATTTTTAAGCCAATATTAATATTTATCATTGCTTTGAATATAAAAGAATTTAAATTTATAAAAAAGTCACTTAAATTAAAGCTTTTAGATATAAAATCATGGTTTCTATTCCAACAAAGACCACTTGATGTAATTGCCCCTTGTCACATGGCGGCATTGGCTTTATCCATTTATCCGGCCAACGAGACGGCCAGAACCGATTCTTAATTATTCGAATAGCAACCGATTGCCGATTTCCCCACAGTTCCCTTGTTTCTGTCGCCTGGCTGTTGGCTTTACGTCGATAGGGCATGCAATTCTCAGATTAAACAGCAACTATGGAGAAATGTCTTGTGCTAACGCTGCACTGGCATGCAACATCGCCGCTTTAGAGTTTTCCCGCTCCGCTTTCGTCTCCTCTCCGCCTCTACGATTTTCCACTTTTCCGCTCCCCAGGTGAGCTGCTGGGGAACATCTAAGCAGCACATTCCTTTGCATGGGCAACTTTTTCCTTTCGAATATCAAAATCAACAACTAGCGCTGTTGTTAGCGCTCGTTGCCAGTGCGTAGTACCATGTATACCTATAACTCTAGCAACAGTTGTGGTTAAAATTTTAGTATATTAAGAAAAGCCTTAAATTATAAATTTATAAAAACAATAACTAGGCAACATACTAATTTTCTATATTTTTTTAAATGCTTAAAGGAAAATTCCCTAAGAAAAGAGTACATAATTATTTTATTTGATTCACAAATAGGTGTGTTTAGTAAGGAACAGATTTATTAAAATTTTTTGTTAACCACTTTCTTGAACGCTTCTGTATATCTGGAGTACCGCCCTGTGTCCCTGCTCTCGGCCTGTATTTGCTTGTTGATGCTGTAAAGCCAAGGAAACTTTTGTCCTCAGTTGCCCAAATACGACTGTGTACACAATGTGGAAAGCGGGCGGGATGGGTGGCTGCTCCTCTGGGTGGTCTCTACTCAGCGGATGGGGTTGATGGGTGCAAACACAAGTGTACAAACACTCGTGGCGAAAGATTGTCCTGGGAAATACAGACATCGCCTGTGTCTCTCCGTCTCAGTCTCAGACGGAGTTGCAGGCGGAGTCCCCGCCATATAGTTGAATGCCCCAGAGGGAGCTTACAAAACTATTATGCTCCCGCGCAGCAGTGCCAAACCAAGGCAAACCAAACCATACCAAACCGAAACAGGACCAGAAACAGCACTGCAACAACAATGACAACCACAACAACTGTACTAATAACAGCAAGAACAACAACGACGACAACAACGAAAAAAGGAGGAGGAGCGGAAGCAGGACTCGCATATCAGCTTACAAATGCAATGAGAAACTGCAAATGCAAAATACCAGCGCGACTGCAAGCCAAAGGATATGAAAAGAGGTGGCTCTGGCAGGGTGGTGGTGCAAGGCAGGCTTCAACTGTCCGCTTAAGCCGAGAGGAGCACACACACACCGCACCGCGCATACACACACGTGGGCAAGACAAAAAGTCAGAGCACTACAAAAATCAAGCCCTAAGTATGCCCTTAAGATATTTTTTCAGCTTGTACTTTTTTAATTTGGTTGTTTTGTTTGTCATTCCCCCGTTTGTTTGTTGTTTTTATTGCATCTGCTGCTGGGCGCTGTTGCTTTGTAGTTGACAAATACATTCATGTGGCCGTATGACTAGGATTTGCTGAAATGGACATGAAAATGAGAAATGCGTTCAACGAACCAGCAAAGCGGCTAAGCGGAGAACAACACACGCATGGAGTCTTCCCCCAGCAGGGGGTTGTATGTTATGTTAGTGTGGGGGCCCACGTCTTGGCGTCCCACTGACAAGAAAATATCTGGCAATGTCTAGCCAAGGCTTCGGCTTCGCTTCAACGGCAGTTACGCATTCAAAACTCATCAGCAACAGTGCAACGACAGCCTCATCATCAGTCTGAGCTGCAGTTGAGCGCTGCATTTCAAAATTTTCTGCATTTCTGCCAACGACAAACAGACGGTGGTATATACTATTGTTTTTAGCCCATACTCTTTTTTGTTTTTACCCCTCCGGGAATCCTGGCATTCAGGCAGCTGCATCAAGTTTCCATCGAGCCTGATTAAAGCCCATTTGTCGTACAACATTGCGTATACGTAATATTGTCAAGAAAGGTATAACTAAAAGGGTAATATTGAAAATTAAGAATGATGTTTGAAATGCAACAGAACTCGATTTTAATTTGAAGTGCATAAAGGTCTGAAAATCATTAGGGAATTAAGTTGATTAAAAATTTTAAGGATTTTAGACAATATTAGAAAACAAAGGAGATATATCGTAATCCTAATGAACGATCACATATGCATAATACATCCAACGAGTTATTCTTCTCTACATATTCTCAAGTCTAAATTTATTCCCTGTCTGTTTTATTTTTAAAAAAAGCTTCCTGCTTCCTGCAGTTGCAACTAAAATATAACCGTAATCTATCCCTAACAAGCTGCCAAGATGAAGAGTTTTACCACAAAAGCAGCAGGGGAGAAACAGCCATGGAGCAGCCATCGTTTCAGCTAGTCCGTTACTTTTTTAGGGTCGGCAAGCTAAGTAGAAAATATTACGTATACGCACAGCATTGTTATACTTTTTGCCAGGACAAATAAGATGGCGGACCGAAATCACAATGTGCATTGTTATGTGGCACACAAAAATCGCATATCCATCGGTGCGAGGGGCTTCTGCATGTGCGTGTCGTTATTAGAGTCAAAATTTGTGTGACACACACTGACTGAGGAGGGGGTGGCTGGTTAACAGGGGGCGGCGGGTGGTGGCCAGGACACGAGACAAGGCAAGACAAGACAAGGCCATGGACAGCCAGCAGAAACAAAAATCTCATATCTAATGGATGTGCTCGCTCATGTGTGCGTGTGGCTCTGCAGGCATCACGTAATCATTGCACAACTAAAAGGCAGCCATTATTATTTGAATGAGAATGCGAATGCGAATCCGAGTGCGAGTGCGAGTGTGTTGGGAGCGAAACAGAAAATTACAAGCAAAAGATGTTGGCATTTACGATAAAAGCCCTGGTAATGTTCTCCTTACGACACACAAACACAGACAATGCTAAGTCCCTAAGCCGGTCCGTTTTGGATATGCTTGTTAGCCGAGTTTCAAGCTCCCAGCTACAGGTTAGCATCGGGTCGGGGGGGAGGAAGGACTGGCTGCTGCTCCTTTGAACCCGAATCTGGGGCTGGGATATATTTTTCAATGCTGCGAAACGAACACGTAGTCCCCCGTGTGGGTGCGTGTGTAATTGCTCTTTGTCTGCATTTGTCTGCAATTAATTTCGTTAATGAATGCATAATCGCATTTTTGTGCACGCCTCGAAGCCATTTGGGCCCGCGGCCGCCTGAAATTATTGCAAAAGAATTCAAATGAAAATAAATTTACGTAAAGGAAAAACTCATTAAAACCAGCCCAGACATAAGGCGGGAAAAAACGAAAAAAACAAAAAATGGAAACAGAACCGAAACGAAGCTCCCTGCATGTGTACACACACACAAATATGTGCATTATTTTATTTCATTTGTTTGTTTGGATTTCCCCTCCCCCTCGTTCCGTTTCACTTCCACTTTCCAATTTGATTATTACTTTTTTTCGACGCCATGGCGTACGAATAATGAATTTAATGAACCATTAAGATGCCCGCCCAGTGATAAATTCGAATGCGGAGCATAAATTAAATGGACCCTGGAGCCGGCCGCACTTGCTCTCTCAACTTTGATTGGACTTCGCAGGCTCTGTCCCCCCAAGTCCCCACATCCTTCACTCTTCTGCACTTTTCAATATTTGTTTGCTCTTAAAAAATAAAGTCGAATAAAAAAAGCAAACACCTCTGGGAGCTGGCAGACGCCACGTGTGTGAATTTTTTTTAATTTTGATAATTGCACCACAAATAAGCGGCACCCTCGGCCAACTTGCTGCCGCCCGAGTTGGCCAACTTTCAAATGCGACTTAAGTCTGCAACTTGCTCCGGCTCTGACTCCGGCTCCGACTCCGACTGCTCCTGCTGCAGGAGCAACAATAAGTTGAGCAAATTTTTTTGACAAATTGCTGCAACAATATATTTTTTACTTTTTTCTCCCCTTGGTTTTTGCGCTCTGGCTTTGGGCGTAACAAAAGTGTTTTACATGCCAACAGATTCATGGTATTTACACGCACGCAGCATTAATGTCGCAGCTTCCACACACTGCCGCACACACGGGGCCCGGCCGGAGGAGGAGGAGGAGGAGTTGTAAGTCTCACGTTGTCTGTTTGTCTGGGTCTGTGGTAAAACTTTTCTTACATGCAAATACAAGGAACTGGGAGTGGGTGCAGGAGGGGGTCCTGTATTTGCTCAGCCCGCCCGCACCCTTAGCTGCCCCCCCGCCTATCCTTGCTCAGCTCTGTACATTTTGCATTGCATACTTTTCAGGTTGCGTGCGTAAAAAAAAAGGAGAAACGAACTTTTAAGCTGCTTTAATGCGTTCGGTGCGTAGGGGTGGGGGTGTGGGAGAGGAAGGGGTTGGGGAATTGCGGTTGGGAGCTACCTTAGCCAAGTTCAAGCCGTTGAAAGTGCTTTTAAAGTCGCAATTTACATAAAGAACAGCCGAGTGCCCCTTCGACTGAGGGATACCCAGTAAGAGCTGAGCTCACAACCGAAACAAAACGTACAAATAACAGTACCTGGAAATGTTTAAAAATCGTATAAATATTTAACAACTATTTTTATTGAGAAAATCAATAATATTAAATGGGTTAGCCATTTTTCAAGTGTCTCTAACTAATATACCCAATTAAACGCTTTGGGAATTAAAATGAATAAATAAATAAGAATAAAAGCAAAAGTTCCCAACTCAACTTTAATTACATTCTGCTCTCCTGTGTGCCCTGGCGTGTGTTCGTGTGCGTGTGTTTGTGTGTGTGTGTGTGAGTGAGCTTGCTTGGTATTTTCAAGTCAATGCTTATTTAGACGCTTTCATTGTTACTGCCCTGGCAATAAAGTACGTGAAGCAGGCGAACCAACGAACAAATAAGCACCGAAAAAATGTAAGCAGGCACATTTACTCACATCCTTGCTCACATACATATGGGTACGTGTACAGCTGGGTTCACGAAAATAAGATATATAATTTGGAAAATAAATAGTAAGCTAAATATGAAGAATAAACTTATAAAGCCATTAAGATTACCCAAGATTCTTTGGCTTTTTAATAATTTTATATTCTTTGCTTATTTAATCATCTTTTTCATAAATAAATAAAGGTATAATAATGCAATTATAAAATACTTTTGGCCTTCAAATAGATTAAAGAACTGCTATTATCTTGAACCCATTTGTTAATATATAGTGGCTGACTCTTACTCTTCTGGCTGCCACCTTCGTAATGACTTCATTCAAATGCCAACCAACTTGAAATGCCAAATGAAAAAACTTCTGCAGAAGCGGAGGCAACAACAGGAGCAACAACATCAGGGGCCTGCTGCAACAACAGGCTGAGTTATGAGTTGGCATATGACTTTCATTTTGAAAACCCACACACTCGCGCACTCGCATTCTCAAACACAACACACACACACACAGTGCGGCAGGAGCGGAAACGGATGAGATGGAAACGTTGTTGCCATTTGCGAGAACAGGGGGCAAAGTCAAAGTCGGAGCGGAACAGCGTTCACACATAAAGTGTGAGCCGGCTGCTGAGTTCCGAGTCCCGAGTCCTGAGTCCATATCCTTGTCCAGGCTCCCATACTCCTCTCTCTCTCTCCATGCTTGGCATCCTTGCTGGCCGCAAATGTTTGCATTTTTGCACATTTCTCCTGTCTCATTATGCTAAATACATTTGCATTGTTTGCCCGTTGTTTTTCTAGCTCTTTTGATGCATATGTGTTGGAATAACCCCTCCGCCCCCACCGGCAGAGCCGCCCCCCGTCATGACTTTATAGTTGTTTGCTTCCGCTTTTGGTTATTACGCATTCATGTCTTGCCAAGTGCGCTCTTCAGAACTTTTGCGAGTGTGTGCGTGTGCTGGCTAAAAAGTCAAAAGCAGCAAATGCCAGATTTTCAGCATCGCAGGCACACACAAATACACACACACACACACAGACATAAACATACAGTTGCCATTGCAGGGGCTCTTCAGTTTGGCTCGTTTCAGTTTTGCATATGAAGTGCCGACTCAACAATCGAAAATTTGCGCAACAGACGCGCTAAGTGGGAGCCAAACTGTAGCATACTTTCCAGCCAAGTTTATGCAGTGCCATTGCCAGTGGCTTAATGAGGCGCAGAGCCAGCTCAGCCGTCTTTAACCCATTAAATCTAGCTGCCAAGTCAAATCAATAGTTTCCCAAGAACGAACGTTTATGCTGCGTAAGTCAAATAAGTCCGAGACTCTTTGGAAATAGAATTATTACCTTAATCCGAAGCTGTCAGAAAATAATGTTCCAATAGCCAACCAAGCGACCTTAAAATCTCTAGAAATTCCAGTGACAGCTAAAAGATTTTTCAAACTCCAGTGATAATTAATGGGTTAAAATAAGCCTGTCAAACGGATAGCTAAGAGCGAGCCACAAGCACACAGCCAAAGGAGACGAGGCAAGCCACTAAAGGACACTGGGCGAAGGACACACTGGCAACCGCACGAACGCAGGCAAATTAAAAGCGTCCGAGCCGCAAATGCACCGCCCTGCCGCGCTTCCTCGTTACCATCTATGACTTTGTAAAAGGCTAATTTATGCATTACAGTTATAAGGGCAAGCCAGAAATTTTTAAGCCACACACACACTATAACACGTGGCGCCATTTTGCCGACAATAGGGGAGCAAGAGGGACAGAGAACGTGGCATTAGCCAGGACAATCTACATAACAATAAGCGACGATTAAAAGCTTTACGGCTTCGGCAAGGCCCACTTCACTTGCTGTCCCCCCGCACATTATCTATTAAAAATTTATAGCCAGACAACAGAAACGCCGTCGAAATGTCGACGCCTGGCTGCCTGCAGCCAAAATCCGAGGGCCCAGGGCCGAAGCCAAACAAAAGCCAACAAGTATGCACAAATTTAAAATGCTGTCCCCACCTCCCTCCAAAAAAATGGTGCAATAAGGAAAGCCGCCGCCAAAAACAACGACCAACAGCGACGATACCAGCCGAACGCAAGAAATTTTCAAATAAAATTCACAAGCATGAAAGCGCCATTACACACAGGCCACGGCACGGGCTAAAGCCCACAAAACCCACAGAAAGCAGCAAAACCAAACCGAATTCGGGACGATGGCGGGTGAAAAAAGCTGGAGAGAGCAACGAAAACAAAACAGCTTCTAATAATTTTTAATGAAATTCCAAATAAACACGTAAAAGCCAATGAATGTCATTTCAAAAAGGTAAAAGCTTACAGCCAGCAGCCAGCAGCCAGGTCGAAGGAGCAACAAGGTGCGCCAGGATGTGCTCTCCCGCTTGAAAAACACTCACGGCAGCAACATCCACATCCACATCCACATCTACAGCAATTGCCGGCGGGCAGCTCAGGGCAAATGGAGTGGCATTCCCCCGAATTTGAGGGGGATTTGGTGCCAGGAGGAGGGAGCAGGAGCCGGATGGCCACGGAGAGATGGCGATGCCGATGGAGTGGGTGTGGCGGGTAGACAAAAAGCGAAACAAGCGCCACAACAACGGCCAACAAAATTTATTAGTCCGCACAATTTGACTACTTTTAGGCGCAACAACCGCAGGACAGCGCACACAGGACGCAGGACACAGGCTCCCTCTGTCCTGGCCGCCTGAAAATATGTTTAGTCCTGGCCGAAAAAAAAAAAACACCCAAAAACAAAGGGGGACCAATAACGGCCAGAAACAGGAGCAACAGCAACAGCAGCAACAACGGACCCGGCATACAAATACACAAATTTATGGCGCAAACTGGAGAAATATTGTCAAGGCAGGGGGGCCCAAGACAAACAAGTGGACTTCAAGGCGCGTTAAAGCAAGTTGAAATTTATTAATTTTGTGATAAGGTAAACAACTGGCAGCACAGCCGCCCCATGGAAATGAGCGAAGCAAAATTCTAATTTAAGTTGCGCCACAGTTGCAGGAACTCCCATTAAACAAGTACGTGCGGTTGGTTGGAGAGCTCAGCTCCGAGTCTCGCAGGAATCTATACTCGCGCCAGGATATGCCAAATAAATATAAATATTGTTTGGTAAGCCACAAGGATTTCTTTAAAGTCAGACAAGCTTAATTCTGACCTTTAAATTGCCACCTTTGATATATTTCTAATTTAAAGATTTAATTTCACTATTAATTATTTATTAACGGTTCTCAATGTCAACAAAAACTCTAGTCTTTTAGAAAAACCTTGTAATTGATTTTTTTATTTATTCTTTTTTATTTAGTAAATCTGTTTCAATTAAATATTAATTTATTCAGCACCTATTTTTTCTTTAGTATGTCTACAAAAAACACTCCCTTTAAACCCTTTTTGTGGATGTAGGTTTCTGCAACTGAAACATATTTAACACATTTTTTTTAAGTACACTCACTCTGAGCGTAATTTAAGAGTCGAATGAAGTGAAGTGCATTATTGTACATAATTTCCAGGGCAATATCCCATTACTTGGGCAAAGTTCCGACCACGAAACCAGCCATCTATACCCATTAAGTAATGAGTAAGAATTTATTGACTTGTCCCGGCTGCGCGAGACTTAATGCCAAAGTTTCGCCGCTGCCTGCATGCGTTTTTGCGTCACTTTTAAATGTGTTTGGGGCTCGGCGGTTTCGTTGGCGGCTTGGTGGCGGTGGGAAAAAGTTTTTCATATTTAATTTGAGGGCCACCCACAACATCCCACCACCTCCCGTCGTGTTTTCCACGCGTACACAGTGGAAAACACACAGCGGCTCAGACGCACTTTTTGAAAGGTGTTTGACCGGCAATAAGTCAATTTTGTGTACATTTTATTCACGCGCGGGGCGGCAAGGCGGCGAGGCGGCGTTCTTGGGGTGTTGGGTGTGCTGTGGGTATATTGTGTGTGTGTGCGGATTGCCGGCTCAGTGGCCTCTCCTGGGAGTTGGCCACCAAAAATTCAATGATTAATGTGCGTTGGTGGAGCTGTTGAAGTGGGCGTGCTGCGAATGGGTTGGTCCCCTGGCGAAAGGTGGGCTCCTGGTCCCGCTTCCCGCTTCCCGCTCCCCAAAAAGCTCAGTGACCTCAGCGAATTTCGAAAAGTTTATTAATTTATTGGATTCATGAAGTCATTCGGCATTATGCGTGGGGAATCGCATTTCCAGCCAGCGATTTGGGGCTGGGTTATGGCCACTCGTTGGGTTATTTACTTTGGCAAAGTATTAAATTTTGTGGCCTTTGTTGCGGCAAGGCACTGGAGTGTGGACGATTGGGCAATTCGATTTTAAAGGCTTAGAAGCCCGCTTCTGGTTCTGGTACTGGTTCTGGCTCTCAGCCCTATTCCAATTTCGCCTCCGCTTCTAATTCCATTCCCATTTCGATTTCCATTTAGTGCAGGACATTATTGCCTGCATTGGAGTCCTCCCATGCAAACTCTAATGCCTTAATAGTGCATAAAATATAACGGCCAGTGGATGTGTGGGTCCTTGCTGGAAGAAATGGTGAAATGACGCCACATCAATAAAGTTAAGCCGATTAATTTCCACAAAAACATACAATTTAATATTGCTTATGCAAATGCTGGCAATCTTTGGAAGATTGAATACCCCAAGTAAATGGAAAACAATGAAAGGCTTATTGAATTTGAATGCAATTTGGAAATTGAGCAATTTTTATCGGTACTAATCTGTGAAGAACTTGTGCCGGAAGTAGTAAAAAAAATGCTATAAATTAAATAATATAAATGAAATGATTTGTGAGGACTTTAAGT
>JAEIIL010012438.1:0-12601 GCA_018905715.1 Drosophila lini | reverse complement strand
TTTATAAAATTTATAAATTTATAAAAAATTTATTATTTATTGAAAATACTTTAAAACCCTTAAAAGCAAATTAAAGCCTCTAAAATTTATTTTAAAAAACCACCTTATGTACCTTCTTTTACCTCCACTTTATTTTCTGAATGTAAAAGTCCTTATTGTGGCGTCGACAAACTACAAATTGCTACTCATTCATGTCAAATCTGTGGCCATCTTTTTCACCTCTGTCTCTGCTTTTCCATTTTCCTGCCTTTCCCTTACAGGCGAGCGACCGGAGGCGATGCAAACGAACGCGGCGCCGGCAGCCGTTGCCTTGGCGTCCTGTTGGTCCTGTCAGGCGGTCAGGGTAATTAGCACAATGGTGGCGGCCCTCGTATTGTTGGAGGCCTGCTCCTCGCTGCTCCTGCAGGGATGTGGAGGAGGAGGAGGCGGAGAAGGTCGACAGGAAGACAGGCTGCGACCAAGTGACCCCAAGGAGCCCCAACCCAACTGCGTACCTTCCTCCTCTTACTCCTCCTCCTCGGTCGTCGGTGTCAATAATGGCAGCCGGATTGCACGGTGATAAATTAATGTCGCCCTGCTGGAATTCCACCGCCAATGCAGCTGCAGCCCCTAAATGCAGCAGAAATGATTTATAGCCCAAGTTAAAGGGGGGAGCAGCTAGCCAGCCACCTTTCCGGTAAAAAATACCAACTAATTATGCTAACGAAGGGGGAGGGAGGAAGCTGCTGCTGCTGCTGCTGCTGCTGTGCTGTGCTGCTCCCTCGTAAGTTGTAAGTAAGCGTGTTTCTAATTAAGTGGGCTGGGGATTAGTTAGTTAGGCGGAAATCAGAGCCATGTACATAAACTTCTCACGTAAATTGCGCCCGGCTCAGTGGCGAACTTGGCTAACTGGAGGGCGCTTTGAAGGAATCATCAAGTTGGAGGAGAAACTATACTCGAGTGGTTTGCTGCTAGAGCCAGGCCTAGTTGGTTAACAAAATATTGAAATTAAAGTGTAAAAGGGAGTGTTGAGTAAATACCTGGAGATGTTGAAACAATTATTCAGGCAAGGAATTAATTTATTCCAAAGGTTTAAGCCAGGAAGATGATCCTAGAAAACCCGTTTGTACATAAAGGAGCATCAAATATTTTTTTTAAATCTCCAGATATTTACGATAGCCCCCTCTTAGCCTAGCAAAATAGTTATATTATGTAGCGAAAGTTTACTCAGATTGTTGTACATATTAAGGATTCGTGTGTTGTCCTGTATAGCCTAAAGCATAAGCCTTGTAAATATACCTAACCCCTTTCCAAACGAACTTCTTTGAAGGTTCCTAAACTAATTTTTAACACTTCGCCTTGAGAAATTCCTGTCAGAAACGAGCCACTTCCCGGGCCAACAACAACAATTTATTTAAAAGAATTTTCCCCAAGTCATGTGGTGGCAGTTCCTGTTTTCCGAAATGGGTTCGATGCTCCTTGGGAAATTTAGAGCTCCCATTTCGGCATGTCCGGTTGCATTTCCCCGCTCCCTAACCCCATTTTCCCAACTGGCAAGTCACTTTTCACTCTTGTCAACAAAATATTTGCATTTCCATGTGCCGGGCCAGGACTAGCTCCTTCGTCCTGTGCCACATTTAAAAATGTATGGCCACTGTCTGGCCTGTGAGGGGCCCAGAGTTTAACTGATCAAAATTGTAAATAAACCCGCATATATGCCATATGAATAAACTATAAACAGTACTCGAGTATTTATGTGGTAGTCATGAACATTTATAGGCATTTATATATATATACAAATATATATATATATATAGAGAGTGTACGTATCGATATTAAAAATGTAAACCGAACGCATGCAAAATTAGTCGCGTCATGTAAATGAATGTTTAATGGGTAAATTAATGTTGCTGTAACGAAACACACACACACAAAACCATGGAAATAATTGCAGTTAAGCAAATAAAAATAATATATGTTATAAGCATAAAATAGCGAGTAATATTCATATAACAAAAGCCGAAAAGCAGCAAACTTTGTTGACTTTTGTTGCAAACAAAAGTGGCAGCAAAACACACACATACACACACGCATTATAAAGATTATGAAATTGTTTTTAATTTTTAAACAAGGTAGCGTAACGTAAATATGGAAATCGGTATGGAAATTTTCAATAAACGTTTTTTTAGTTAATACCATCAAATGATATAAATATGTATAACAAATGTCGTTGTTTTCTTTGATTTTGGTGTGGGGTTTTTTCAGGGGGAAAATTGAGCAGCAGAGCGACCGCATGCTGAGCGAATCCCGGCAAGATTTATGCAAATATTTTCCATTGCCATTCATGCATTTAGCCAGGGAATTTTAATGGGCCACACAAACACGAACACAGACAAAGGAAGGGAGGAGGCGGAGGCCCCCTTGGGAGATTGCAAGTTTCTTCACTGTTTTTTTTTTCGGGGGCCGAAGATGGCGGCATATTCCATTTTCCATTTTTCAGCCTAATAAAGCCGCAATGCAAAGGCCGGAAAACTGACGGCAAGAAGAATGGGCATTAAGTGCCTGGCTGGCAGCTGTCCCTACGAAGCCTACGATTTTGGGCACTGGGAAAAATTCGAGGATAATAAGGAGTACTTCCTGGAGAGAAGGAGCTTGATCTTATAATATAAATAAAAATATTCTACTATAATTAAAAAATATAATAAATATATAAAATTTATAAAATACATAGATGAAGCCTTTCCTTTTGTCATTAAATTTTCTGGTTTAATTTTCTCACGGTAAGTAAAATAAATAAATACTAATTTAAAAGGCAAGTAAAACATATAAAAGAAAATATACATATAATTTAATATTTATTTTCTTTATCTGATAATATTATTTTCTTTAAATTTATATTAAACTTTAACCACTGGACCCTCCTTCCGAATTTATAAACCTTTTCTCATCGTGCAATACGGTTTGCATTGGGCCATGTGTGGTAGGACTCTGTTTGCGCTTTGGTAAGACATCAAAAGCCGTTAACATAAAAGTTTATTATATGACAAGTATGTATGTATCTGTGTGTGTGTGTGTGTGCCTTGGCACGGGCAAATAGCGGTAATATCATGCCAAAAAGTTTAATAGCGCACAACCTCCCACTTTTCTCGCTTTTCCTCTCCCCTCCGAACCATCAAGCCGAATTGAGTGGAAAGCGTAAGGAGCGAATAAGACGCATAAGGCACATGAAGCGGAAAGCGGAAAGCCCCCTCCTATACCCGCTCTTCCGCCGGAAAGAAAGTATTACCCGAGATGATGAAGACGGTGATTGGAATACTCTGGTTTCGGGACTACATGTATGCAAGATGGATGGACTGCGTAATAAGCTAAAACTGCGGATTGTCACAGGAAGCTTTAAAATGGTTCAAGGAAAAACAAGGCAATAAAAAGTAACTAGGGTTTATTTTAAATAAATAAAATCAAATTTAAGAGTTATTTTAAAAATACTTTTTGAAGAATAAATAACCCCAAATAATATATTTTAAAAATCCCAAAAATATCTTTAATAAAACTTCGGACTTTTCTGACACTTTCTTATAATTTTTATATTTTTTTAAAAATAAATTAAATATTTCAAGAGTTGTTTTAAAATACTTTCTAAAGAATAAATAACACCAAAAGATATATTTTAAAAATCCCAAAATTATCTTTAATAAAACTTCAGACATCTCTGGACACTTTCTTATAATTCCCTTGTACCAAAAGTGTCACTCAAGTCGTAGCGATATTCTCAGGACTCCATATCTGCGGAGAGCGAGTTCCCGGGGCCAAAAGCAATTGTCGGGATATTACCTTTAATTGCGCATAGCTCAGGGTCACAGCTGTCCGGATGAAAGCCGGAATGCCCTGGGAATGTGGCGCAGTTGGGCAAAAGGACACACACACACAGTCCGAGGCAATCGACAAAAGGGAAAATAAATTATCATCATTGTGACATTTTCATTTGTCAACGTAATTTTCCCTGTGTCGCATTCCTGCGCCGCCTAAAAGCACACTACACGCCCGAGGTAGGAGCAGGATCAGCGTTAACGTTAACGTTCGTAAAAAAGTCTGGCAATTTGGCAAGGAATTTCACTTCACTTTGAGTTTCGAAAAAAAAAAGGGAGAGAGCAAACACGTTTGCCTTTTATGTGTGTCCTTATTATGACCCCGTACATTTTTAATGCGAAATATGATTTGATTTTATTTGACTCCGTCGCACACATTTATTTGTCGGCAGACACACGGCCAAGAGTTGCAATTTAAATTCGCATATTGAACGTAAATCAAATGTCTAAGGCTTCAAATGCAAAACGACGACGAGGCTGTGCCCCTCACTCTCTGTGTGTGTGTCTTTGGCAAAATCCAGTACATAATTTATTGACATGACTGCGAGTCCTGGCAGGACCAAAGCCATGTCAGGCATTGCCGAATATTGTCCTCCAGCTGCCAAACGGAATATCGTACATTATTTTCCTGATCCAACCCCCCGCCTCCCATTTTGGCGTGTTTGTGGCATTGTCAAAGCGAATGCCAATGGCCAATTTAAATTGCAGCAAAGTGATGGCTTAAATGCACAATTCGGAAGGGTTTTCCCTTTGATTTGTTACTGGGGAAAATTCCATATAAATAATATTTAATGTACTTGAAGTGTTACTGTGCTTAAAATATATTCAGCTGATTATAAGAATTAAATTTGAAAGCTAGTAAAATATTAAGATATTTTTAAATATTTTATTATTGCTTTTTTTAGCTTTAAATAATTATTAAAAATAAAAATTCCCCTTGAAGCAACTCATCCGCTTTTCCTTTTCTCTTCCAACAAGTTTTCCCTTTCCTTTTCCATAGTTTTGTGTGAGTTTACAAACTTTAACCCTCGAAGCCCAGGAAAACAACAATTTTACCCCCCATTAGTGCTCACATACACAGCCTTATTAATAAGTATAATTATGCCAACATTCTCTTAATATTTTGGCATTAAAAAAACAAAGAGTAAAAAGAGGAAAAAAGAGGAAAAAAAGGGGGTAAAACCAAATTTGTTGGCTATATTGTTTACACATGTAATGAAATTTCTGCGGTTACTCATGGGAAAAGTGGAAGTGGGGTGCTGGTGGCTTCCTTGGCAATTATTTTGGCGCCAGTTTTCAGCTAAATCTCTCATTTTTGGCCTTTAAAAATAGCAAATTAATTATATTTCAAGCCGCGCACAAAAAGTGCTTCCCAGTTCATAATTAAATTTTGCATTTGTGCGTACAAGCAGGGGTTAAATTCTAAATATATCGAGTGTGTGTGTGTGTGTGTGTGAATTGTAGGGTTAGGGGAAGTAATATGGCTTTGATTAGGAAATAGGTTTAAACGGGTTCGTTGCCTGAATGTCTGTTTGTTCTGTTGCTTTGTTGTTTCTGGAATTTCGTTTTTAATTTTTCCTGTGTGTTCTTGTGGGTAAAACCCTGGGCCCTGTTTGTTAGCCCGTTTTAGCCGAGAATTGCTTTTTGAATATGTGCAACATTGTTGCTGTTGTCTTCATAAATGGATAACCGAGTGGGGCTGACTCTGTGTCATTTTTGCGGTCAACAACATGCCCTCCTGCTCCTGGCCTGCTCTTAGCTTTCCCCCAAACAAGAAAAATAAAACAAAAACCCTTTTTCCAAAAAGCACCCTCCTAATGCAATTTGTCATTTTCAATTTTTGTTTTTCCCTCAGCTTTTCCCCTCTCTAGAGTCTTTCTTTGTCTCAAATGGAATTTTTGGCATTTCGTTCACATAAATTAGGCCTGTCCTGGCTGTCCTCTTGTTTATTCTTGCCATTTGCCAGAATTGCACTCAAAATTGCTGTGTAAATAATTATTTTTCCCCAATTTTATTTCGAATGCAAAATTGTTTTCTTTTTTCGCATATTTCTCTCCATTTCCAATTTTCCACTTTGGCAATTTTATTGGTGAGCTGTGAGTGCAAATTATAAGGGAATTTCTCAGCTAGTACGTTGCACCATGGCTGTCATAATCGTTAATCTATATTGCTTTCTGATCCGAGAGCTTCGCCACAAGATAACTGGATTTGTTGGCAACTGTCGTCGTTCTTAGTCAATTTCAGATGGCTTCAAATGCAATTATACAGCTGACACACATTACGGGTGTGTGTGCCAGCTTGTGTGTGTTTGGGTTAAGAGGTCGCCAAAATCAGAGAGAGGGAAAGGGAGTAACGATGGTATTAAATTTACCAGGGCTAAATTGTAGAGTTGGGCTTTAAAGGTAGAGATAAAATTGGAAAGATAATAGTTGGAAATTTGAATTAAATATTTTTACATAGTTTAAGAATTCCTTGAAGAAGGAAAAGCATTTTAAAATATATTTTAAAAATCCTTACAAGCTGGAATTAAATTTGCTAGGCTTAAAGGTAGAGTTAATATTACAAAGATAAATGTTAAAATTCCAAATAAAGATTTTTACATAAATAAATAATTTTTTAAATAGGAGAAGCTTTTAAAAATATATTGTTTAAATCCTTACAAGCTGGTATTAAATTTACAAGGACTAAAAAGTAGATCTAAGCTTAAAGGTAGACTTAAAATAGCAAAGTTAACAGATAGAAATTCTAAAAAAATATTTTTGCATAAATTAATAATTCTTCTAAAAAGAAAAAAACTTTAAAAAAATATTTCAAAAATCCCTACAATCCCTTCAAAGCCTCAATCTGTTAAATTCACTTAGTAAAAGGCTTCAATTTTCCTCACATTTTCTTTTTTTATCTTCCCCGCCATAGCTCGAGTTATGAGCTGTCGGGTTACGATGAAAAATCCTGCGGCCCTGGTGTGCATTTAATGCCATTTAAGCCGGACCTTTTTCCGAGGCGGACAGTGTCCAATTGCTGGGCACTTAACTGAAATACAATTTTTATGACCAACGAGGAGAGGATGGAGAGGAGGGAGTGCGGAATGTGCCATGTCCTTACCCGCTTTCCGTCACATTTTATTGCATACTTTGGCGCGCTCTCGGCGTCGAGTTGCGACTTTTCGCACATCCTTGTGACTGCATAATTTTGTTGTTGTTCGCCGGCACATTCTCATTCTGCGTTTGTATTTTGCATGATTTACTCTGATTTCCAGGACTCGTCCTTAGCCGAGCCACCGAGCGACCGCCTTTGTAGTTTTATCACACACTTGACCCATAAATCAAACATGTGTAAATGTTTTCACTTTATATGCGCACTCATACATGCACATCAAATACTTTGGCCGCCGCTCTATCTATTTTCCGACGCTTTCCCTCGTTTTTCCCATGCCTTTCCCTTGCTTTCCCTCGATTTCCCTGCTTAGAGTGGAGCAAGGTCCTGGCTCGTCCTCCAGTTCGTGCGTGTAAACGAAGTAGAAAAGCGTGTAAAATATGCCGCAAATAGCTGGCTTCTTGTTATACCCAATCCCACATATACATCTACATATATATCGTCCTTCCTCGTATCCCCAGAGTCTGGCGTCAATCCCTTTTGATGGCCCACTGACATTTTTGGCGGCCTGTCATTCCGTTTTTGTGTGCGAATTTTTATTGGCTTAGTTTTGGCATCAGCCGGAATGAGTTTCGGCCATAAATTTCGCATATTTGTATACACATTTATGTATATTTTTTTGGGGTGGGAAAATTCCACCAAACAGGCCGCTAATTGTATGAAAAGTGGAAAATATATTTTCATCAAATTGTATTTTCAGTCTTTGGGGGACCACGCAAATTGTTGCCATTTAAATTTTTCAACTGCTAACGATGATTGCACCGATGTCCCCCAATTGAATTTATCACTCGTCTCAATTAAATTAGCGCGATGTGTGCGTGTTTGCTGGCCAACAGTCTCACTTGTGCATAACATAAATTCTGGCTGAGAAATGGCCACAATTTGTTGGCCCAACTGTGTTTAGCTGCGGCTGCAAATCGACCATGCAGACACACACACACACAAGCTCTCCGGTGTCCAAGGACCTCGACTCCTGACCTGACCCTGGTCCACTGGACAAGCATCTCTGCACCATCACGTCCCTGTCATAGTCATTATAACGCAACTCGGGCGGAGCCACTAAAAGTTATATGTGTGTTTGTGTGCGGCAGGACCTTCCAGCTGCAGGCAGCCTAAAGTGCAGAAGCAGGAGCAGGAGCCCTGAGAGAGGGAGCAGCTCGGGTTGCCAACTTTTTCCATTTTACGCTCGACAGCCTTTTAAAATGTAATTTTTGCCTAATTAGCAACAAACAACGAGACAAAGTCTTCGACTCGAGTCGAGTCTCTAATTTTCCCCATAGCTCCACTGTCAGCGCAATTTCTGCACGGAGGGAAATTTAAAGGGGACTAAGATTGTGTTTAAAAAGGAAAGTGAAATTGTAAAAGTTGTTACCTAATGTAATAACATTTAAAAAAAAAATATTTTAGAAATAATTAACAGATTTTGGATAAACAAATAAGGTATTAGAATACTGCAACAGTCGAAGGCCTCATAAATAAAATATATTTTAAAAAACTTAGGTAACCTTTTGACCCTAATTTTAATTTCTAAAATATTCCTAATTAATTAAACCACTAATTAAGTCTTAAATATATCTATTTTCCTATAAATTAAAATCAAAATCCCATCTCTCTCCCTGTGTATTCTTGAGTTGCTGGCCCTGATCTGTCATGGCTTTGGCGGCTTTGTCTCGGCGCACGGTTGGCTCAGGCAAATCTAATTTGCGCCTTAGCAGCTGCTCGGCGACAGATGACCTTGGGAGCCGAGGCTACGCACCGGATCCGGCGACTGATGCCGAACCGTAGACCTACGCTGGAATGCCTTAAACGGATCCAACGCGACGGCATTAACTCAGACAGACGGACAGACAGACATGGCGCCCTGCGGGGGGATTAAAGCCATTCTGGCTGATGGATTGCAGAGTGTTCGGTGCCCGGAATCCCCACCAAGCTACTACCACCTTTGCTGCTGGCAGGACTCGCTTTCATCATCCTTTCGGGCGGCGTTTCACGATAATAAACAACAGCGAAATAGAAATGAGTATTTCACATTCGCACGTAAACAACGCATTGAGTGGCCAAAAAGCTGAGCGAGGGCGATGGTCGACGGGGGGTGGGGGGAGGGGGGCGTGGCTATAATCCACAATCAGCTTGCCGCGGCATGTGTGTGGAAAGGGGTGGACCTTGACAGGGGTAACTCCAGGAAAAAATTTAAAGCTATAAATTATTTAAGTTGTATTTCATAAAGAAAACTTCATTAATGGATTTAAATTTAAATGTTCTTAATATTTTATAAACACAAAGGGGGATATATAAAAAATATATAATAATTTTTTAATCTAATAAATAATTAGTTTTTAAATAATTAATAATATTGCAGAACACAGTTGGGCCAACAATTTTCTTTATTTTTCCTAATTTTTTTATTTTACACCTTTCAAGGTCCATCCCATTAAGGACATCCCACCAATTTTCACTACCAGCCCACCTCTGTTTCTCTCGAACCTTAATCCTGTTCGCCCGGCTAATAAAAGTAAACATTTCTTTCCGCGTGACTAAATACCTTTCACTTGCTGTCGCTGTTCCTGTCGCTTGTGCCGGCCACGCCCCCCTCCCGGCAAGGACCTCCTCCTGCTGCCTACACGCCGGGCACTTGACTCCGCCGCTTGGCCCCCTTTATTAATCGCGTGTCGAGGCGCGTCATGCGTCGGCAATATGAAATAGAATTTTGCAGCTTTCTTCGCTTTTATTATTGTGAAAGTCGGGCCCTGTGTGTAAGTGTGTGTGTGGCTGCTGCCGAGCTAATTAAAAATTATAATTAATTGCATTTGCTGGGCGCACAAGTCACTCGCATGGAGTGTGTATAAAGTGTGTGTGTCTTGAGGGTGTGCCCAGCATATCTTGGGAAATTCATCTAAGTTCGCGCTGCCTGTTTGTCCTGGCAACGCATTAAGCTTATTAAATTCGCTTAGACCGGCCAGAAGCACAGGTGGAAATGTGTGTGTGTTGTGTGCGTTCGCATTAAGTTATTAAACTGGCAAAAGAAAATGCGGCAGCAAAATGTTATTTAACTTTGTAAGCCAAGATGTTAAGCGGCGATTAGTTGATGTCCTCGTTATGCTAACTGCTTATTAAAAAATGTAATTACCAGCACATATACATACACACAGCGTGGATCTGCCAGATCCTGGCCTGACCCACTCATAAATTTCCGCAAACATAATTTGAGGTTGTTGCTGCAGCATAACTCATTTTACCTGCCATTCGGGGCGGGGGTGGGGGCGTAATTAATCGGATATAGCGACAACCGAATTAATGTGTGAGAGCGGCAAGAGGGGATTATGCGAAGCAGGAATACGCTCGGCAGGATCCTAGTGCTAAAGGGTTTACTTAATAGCACCAACATCAGCCAGGTTTAATTGCATTTTGAGCTTGGTGTTAGGCGGCTTAATTGAAAACGCTTGAGTTGAGTAAGAAATCAGGTAAATATGATTTTTACTCTCAGTAATTATTTGCTAAAGAGTATTTATCATTATACTCTTCACTCGCTCAAGGACTCGCCTTAATGTGTCCTGTCAGCAATTAAATAAAATGCAACATAACTGCAGAAAAACCAGGCAATTTCTCAATGATTTATGCCTGTGAAGTTTGCTGATCAATGGCGAATAATAAATTAAATTACTTTAATTGCACATTATCCAGACAGCTGTGTGAGTGTGGGTGCAAGGACCCTTAAGAGCACCCCTATGGGCCATTAAATATATGCAAGCCACCATTTGCAATTGCCATGCAAATCGAGCTGCGACAGATGCCAATGACAGTTGCCACTTTTCTCTCACATCTCTCTCTCTACTCTCACCATTTTCCCCCCACAAAATGTTGACTTTAATATTTCATTCACCTTTGCCATGGAAACCGCAAATCAATTAATTCATTACGGGAAATAATTTCTGCAAGAAAAACTGCTGACAAAGGCCAAGTCGCCTCGTCATTATCCGTCTCGGTCTCGTTCTCGTTTCTCATTGTGGAAAAACTATGGCAAAACTGCTAACCAAGTTATTTCGCAGCCTTTCGTGTTAATTATTTCCGCTGGGGATGCGGCCTTTATTTATTGTATTCCGCGCCAAGAACTCTCTCCAGTTGCCATAAATTATGCAGATACTCTTGTCCGAATTTGACATGAACTGGTGTTTAATTAAAATTTACAGCCCAATGGCATTGCTTGTTGTTAAGAAAAAGTTAGCTCCTTCGTTTGTAAATAAATAAGAATAGATTTCCCTGGAAAAGCAAATCTTTAAATAGCCTGGTAAACATCCTTCCAAGTGGCATCTGTCTCTGTGACAGATTCTCACACATGTAGTTACCTTTTACGAGTAGGCAATACCCTTACTACCTCGACTCAAAACATTGTTAGAATCTTTGTCCTTGTGTGTCGCCATGTCGCATAAATAAATAAGGGGAAATGAAAGAACATTAAATGAGAATTCAGAGAAAATCAATTCGAGACTCTGACTGACTGACAACAGCCTTTGTATATTATTAAAATTTTCAGCAGCTCCTCCCCCTCCTCCTCCTCCTCATCTCTGAATAAATCATGAACAGCTGTTGCTGCTGGCTGATTGATTTGCTTACAATTTACATTTGGCCAGAACCGGGATTGCCTCGCCCTCATTACGTGCGGGAGGAAAAGAAAACAAAAATTATTATCTAGAAAAGAAAAGAGGGGGAAAATGGGAAATTGCCTTAGCCATTTGGCAACTAATTGACGTTGATCGACAGTTGCCATTTATACAGAGAAATCTGTATAATATTTATCCGAGTTTGTCTGCCTCTGGCCAGGTGCGTCCTCCTCCCTTCCCCGCAATCATTTATTCATTCATTAATTTGCGTTTGTTTTATGTTAATTTATTTATTACACTTTGCCTCCACCTGCTCGCATCAAATTAAAGGTGAGCCCAATTACGACGAATGCGAGAGACACAGTTCATGTGCGCATAAATAAGCTCTCTTTTTGGGGGGGTGGCAAGAAATTATGGCACTTAACAAGTTGCTTTTTGATTGGCGCACGCAATAAATTCATTTTTATTTACAGTTAATTTGCTTAATTATGAAAAAGGCGGCGGCAAACGCACAAAGCCATCCATCGAACATAAGCAAGTTATGAAATTTAAGCCGCCAACTTATCACATCTCTTCCCCAGCTCTTGTATTGTATTTTAATTAAAGCACGTAGTGCAGCAATTAAAGCCAAATAATGAAAGCCAGCAGTGCATACAAAAAAATGGAAATGAATGGCAAAAGGCCAGCTAACAAGGCGACAACGCCGCCGCCGACATTGCGTATACGCCACGCTGGCCCCATTACATAACGCTTTTCTTCGCCTGAAATCCTCGCACCCTCTCTCCTGCACTTGCCTTGTTTTTGTTTTTCCTTTTTCTTTTTTTTTTGCACGACTGGACACGCGTAAAGGTCGCAGCGAAAAGAAAACAGAAATTTACGCAATTCCTTTTATAATAGCCGAGGGAAAAAGGAATCGAAATTGAAATGGAAATATTTGTGCCATTTCTTTGCCATATTAAAGGTTATTTAAAAATTTATTTTGACTTTAAAATAACTATTAAAATG
>JAEIIL010012429.1:0-10568 GCA_018905715.1 Drosophila lini | reverse complement strand
GTTGCAAACTTCTGACTGAAATTATAATACCCTGCAAGGGTATAAAAAAATATATATAAAATTATCATTTTAGCAGAAAACCTCTGAATAATTTTGAAATAATTTAAATTATTGTTTTCCTTTCATTTATTAGTAATTTTACGAGTTTTACTTCGTTGTTCGAGTCTTACTGAATAAATCATAAAATAAATAAGTTTTGTACCAGAGTGCTCAAATATATAGGCTATCGATTTCATGATTCCAGAATATTTCCTGTGTTCCTATATACCTATCTTTTGCCTCAAATGCGAAAACTTTCGCAAACTTTCCGCTCCCATCTCGCAGATGTCAGGCTCGCGTATCACTCGGCTGACAGGAGCAAAAGGTCACAGCCTGCGTCCAGGCTCCTCCGCTCTTCCCCCTGGTTTCCACTCATAATTAATTGAAATGTCAATACATTGTTTGGGCGACCCAGCGAAAATATTAATGAAAGCTAGCAACAGTGGCAGCAGCGTTGGGGTTTACTGGTGGGGCTGCGATGAGGGGTGGGTGTGTGTGGGCTCCTTCTATTATTAGCCCCGAAGGAGAGGCGGCGGACTCATCTATCAAAAAGGACCCTGCATGTCTGCGCTATTTATAGGATGTGCCATGTGCCGTGTGCGATGTCGGATGAAATCTGAACTTTAACTGGAAATTAACTTGCATGAAAATTGGCCAATAATTTGCTGGATTTATTGCCGCCAACAAATTGCCCGTTACACGAGTCGGCTCACACCTATTCGGCTTCGGATGGGTCAATAAACTAAACGGCACCCCGAAGGCGATAAAGTTGATAGACAGCGGGTCGGGCGGGGGCTTGGGGGCGTGGCAGGAGTCGCGAGATAAGCGCGATTAGAAGTCCTCCCCTTTGCCAGTCATGCCATGTCCCGTATCTCTCTCCATCTCCTTTTTCGGGAGCCCCCTTAAAAATGCACACGCACGCACACACAGACTGCTGAAAACCACCACACATACACACACAAACGCACCGCTAAATTCACATACATAAATCACATATTCCAGCGCTTTGCGGCCATTTAATGGCTGTCAAGATAAGCTTTCGGGGCTCTGCTCGGGACCTCATGTCAGCCCCGTATGTGTGTCTCCTAGCTGCGCCTGTGTGCGTGGCAACCAAAGTAAATAATTGCCTAAACATTGTGCAAACTAGAGGCCAACCGACCGGCTATCCGACGCCTGTCAAAGTGCATTTTAATGTTGCCACGTTCCCCTGCTCCCACGTTTCCCGTTTCCCGTTTCCCTTTTCCCGATTTCCATTTCCCATTTTCCAGAAAATGTTCAGCTGACACGTCAGACCCCAGCAATGAATGCAGTATAATCACTAAAGCTGGACGAACAATTTAATTTAGAGCTGCATGGGAACCAAGTCGGAAAAGTAATATGAACTTCAACTTTTGCCACTTTGTTCAAAGTTATTTTCGTGCCAAACTTGTTTGCTGGCAGACACATCTTGAAAATATATACACACAAGTATATTGATTGGCCGAAAAATCAGAGAACATTCGCTTGTTTAGTCCTTAATCATTTATTGGCCATTGATCATCTACGGCAAACTTTTCCATACGAGAACGGGAACGAGGGCCTTTCAATTTAGTTGATGGGTAATCGGAGTTATCCGTAATAACTTTCTGCTGCTGGGAAATCTTTCATTTCGCATTTCAATTAAGTTGGCCGAAAGCGAGGCTGGCTAAGATGGAACACTCCGGTGGGAGAGGCGACGGGCCGAAACTTTTGCGGGCCGAAAAATAGTTGGCATCGTGGCAGCTGATACCCCGATACCGAGCTGATACTGCCACTGCGTGTGGAGGTGGCGGATGGAAGTGCTTGCCCAAATGGCCAAATCGTTAACCGAAAGCAGACTCACTTACCGGGCGGGGATTTTATGTCCTGCTGACTCACCCGCCCGCTGAGTGACTTGCAGAGCCCCCGTTTTGCTGCGCCACCCGTGCCAATGCCATTCCATCTCGGTTTCATTGTCAATTGACACTTTTTGTTGCCTCCGCTGGTGTCGCTGGCGATTTAAGCTGCAGCTGCAGCGACTTGATTGCATTTTCACAGACTGCGGAGTGGATTGGAAAGAGGGATGGAGGGATGCAGGGTGGCGCCACGGTGGCCATGGTTGAGCTTCCCGTAGGGCCAGAAGCTGCTGCCGGCCCCGTCAGCTGGCTGTTTGTTTTATGGCCCAGTGGCAACTGCTTATTGCTTTCGGTTTGCTTCAATGATGGCAACGTGTACGGAGCGAGCTGCGTCCTCTTTCCTTACTCTTTCCGCCGTAACGTCAACAACTCTTTGTTGTTTACGGCTGAAGTTTTTGAGCGCTGCGCTTGTTGCGAGTTAACGCTGCAAATTGAAATTGTTGCAACTTGGCCCGATTTATGTGTGCTCGTTCGCCCACAAAGTCTGGCCGAGGGCATCCGCAGATCCACTTCCGCTAATTAATTGCCGTAGGAAATGAATATCAACTTAAATGTATTTAGTGTTGATTAATGCATAATTGATGCGGAACCCTGACCAGGTGCAAAAACTTCGCCCCACCTCACCTTTTGCTGGCGAGAGGGAAAAGTTGACATTTTTAGCTTCATTAATCATTCAGGCGGGTTGACAGAGCGGGGCTGTGGCCGGGGGGAGGGAGGCACAAGGGCAGCCGGGTTGTTATTAATTACAGAAATGGCATAAAGCTCAACTGAGCAAACATTCAAGTCAATTACAAGGGCAGGGTAGATGAAGTAAGGCGCGAAAAGATAGCAGGAAAAGGTGAACGAAGGGCCAGCATAAAATCGGCATTACGGAACTTTCCACTTCCGTTAAATGGCAATAAATATAGAATTCAGAAAAATGCGATTAAAGCAAGTTGAAAGGGAGCTTATTTTAATTAATAAATTTTTATTAAAATATACAGTAAGATTTGCGTTGTGAATATCCCTAAAAATTAAAGGTACTAAAAATGGCCCAATGAATACAAAATTCGATTCGTGTTAATTAAAAAATACCGACGGCGGTCATTTAAAATAATTTACCTCCATGTCAAATAATTTTTTATAACCCGCAAAGCAAAAGCATTTTGAATGCCCCACACGTTTGTGAATTCCAATTAAAATGCATGGTCGAAAATATTTAAAATCATTTCTCGCCACTTGAATGCAGAATGTGGCCAAATCCTCGCCAGTCCGTCTTTCTCTTCATTTTGGCACTTTAAAATTTAATACAGCATCAACAACATGGCACAAACTGTGGCCAAAGTTTGTCCAGTCTCCCCCTGGTCCTGCTTCCCTCCTCGAGCGGAGTTTCCTGCCTTTGTCCGCCTGGCCATAACCAGAAAATGACAAAAGCCATGTCAACAGCATGTTTAAGGGTTCGGGGTTCGAGTTCCAGTTAAGACAATGCCCTGGGTGTGTATCCGTGAACTACACTCCACTCAACTCCACTCCTGTTTGTGTGTGTGTGTGTTGTTTGTGCTGGTGTGTCCTTATCCGTGTTGCTTGTGGCCAAAGTCTTACGAGCGAAGCAAAACTTCTCCGCTTGGCCCGGGCCCAATTCAGTTACTTTTCCCAGCCCGGCCAACAATGGACACGATAATTTATTCATATTTTGCCGGCCACTCACTATCCCCGCCACCCGGAGGTGGTGGTTCGACTGTGATGTGTGCGGGATGAATTTTTAAATAACCATAAATTTCTAAATTTACACAAGAGACACCGAAGACACATTGCACTTGCGATAAGCCACACACCAAACAAAAGGGACACAGAGGAAAAAAGTGAAAAATCTCCCAAGCAAACAATGGAAATTTTAATGAATATTTTCGGGTCGAAGCCATGCTCCCTCCAGAGTGTTGATAATTGCCACATAAATTTGCACAGCTCGCATGCACAGGAGCAGGAGAGGGTGCGGGGTGCGGGGTGCGGAGGAAACTACAAGATATTTTATTATAAACATAGTGTCAGCACTGACCAAACAATTTGCTAAATATTTATACATTTGCATAATGCATGCAATCAAATTTTCTCACACGACCCGGCCAGCACATGGGCGACACAGGGGGCGGGATGTGGGCGTCAAAGTGAAGGTCGCCGCCGGCTGACTATAAATATTCAACGAGTTATTTGCCAAGAATGTACTTCCACAAATAACATGTGCACACCGTGATTTCAAATTGGCTAGAGCAATGCTGCAAATATTTGAGTTCCTGCTTATTAGAATAAAGGAATGGGGGCCAGCTTTCAGACACCCAAAATGTCTGTGTATCTATGAAAGCTTAAAATATGGCCATTTAAATATTTTTATTTCATGTAGAATCTTGTTAGCATTTTGTAAATGAAATTAGGGGTCATCAAACCAAAAGCTTTGTCTTATATGAGTTTTTACATAAGAATGTTTTCTCAAAGAATTATACATAAGAGATGTTCATGTTTTCAGTAGTTTCAAACCTGCAAACCTTGAATAAAATTTACATAAATCCTGTTTAGATGCAAAGTACAGCGGGTTAAAATAATTGTGTTATTTTGTTTTTAACCTATCTATATTTCAACTATTTAATAATACTTCTAAAACACTTTCTATTCAGCCATAAGTCATATAAAAATATCAAATAATTTATAAATTTGTCATCGCTGTAGTTAAGCCTCTGAACGCTGCCTGGTGCCCGCGTGAATTGTAAGTAGCTTTTGTGGTTTATTATAAATATCATTGAATTTGCGAGTGTTTACCCATGGGTCTCATCAATTGTACGAGGCGCACAGGCACACCATCACCGTATTTGTACACACACAGGCACACACTCGCGGCTGTCGGCTGTCTGGCTGTCTGGCTGCCTTTGGTTAGGTTTTGGCATTAGTGCCAAGAAATTTTGCGGAGGGGCAAGGCCAACTAATTGCGGCGACATAACTTGTTGCGCCCCTTTGGAGCCACGCCTTCCGCGCAGCCCCTCCGCTCGTCGCCCGTATACATGTGTGTATTACGAATACGTAATGTGCGCCGCAGATAGACGGACGATACGAACACACACATGGCGGCTGTCGCCTGTCTAAGAACTACGGCCACCAACAACAACTGCGCCAACAGCGAATTGCATTAGTTTTCGTGTGTGTGTGTGTGCAGTAGTGGTGGGTGGGTGGGTGCTGGAAGAGGGGGTGCCCGAGGCCACATCGATTGTCTCTTGTTTACAATAAACAGAGTCAAATGTCTCCTGGCTGGCAGGCAGGCAGCTCTTGACAAGCATTTTTGTTTGATTTGCCAGGCTAATGAAATAAATATCAATTGGCAACTGCAGGCAGGCGAGGGAAAACTCAGGCAAAAGTGAGGAAGGACACTAATTGCCACTAAGGCGCTCAGCTCAAAGAGAACCCGGTGAAAAAAGACGGAAACAAGCTCTGTGATGAATACATAAATGCAAGCTCTTGAAGGAGAGGAAGAAACTAGGATTTCATACAGACAATTTCAGCAAACAGTAATTAAATCAAAAGGAGTAAATTTCCAAGGAAACTTGATCTGGATAACATTTTCAGAGGAGCACGAAAAGTTTATTTTATGAAATACATAAAGTTTCATATACTACTCAGCAAGCACACAAAGCGCTGAAAATATTCCAAAAACAAAACTAACTAAAAGGAAATGGGTTAAGATATATACACAGGGAAACCTGATCTTGCCGAGCAATTTAAAGTCGGCAAACAAAAACATTGTGTGCATATGTGAGAACTGTGTTTTCAACTTGTGTGAGAGTACGAAGAGTTTGAATTTCAGATTTTATTTCCTTTCAAGAAGACCTCCGTTGCGTATTTTACAATCCATAGTTGACATCCTTTCGGTTTGACGCTCCTCGCTGGGGAGGCTATACACATAAAATCGTAATATCCGTATAAACAGTTTGACAGCCAGACGCATCCAGCAGAGTTATTCGAAACCCCTTGATGGCCAATAACCGGCAGCATGTGGCCAACCGCAAAATGGGGCCCGAGTGGAGTCGGAAAGGGGTTCTTGAACCAGCTCCGATCCCGCTCTGCTGACTGCGGCGGTGTCTGGGCCAAGAGCTTAATAAAATTATGTGACGATGATTGCCGCCGGAGAGTGGATCCAAGGCCCGGGGAGCAGCGGGTCCAGTCCCCACAGCCCGTTCCCGGCTGCTGCTGCTTGGCTGCCACTTGAAAAACGCATTAAGGCTGCAGTTTTGTGCGGCATTCGTATATTATATATAAATTTATGTATATAATACGCTCTTGTGTATGGCTGCCCTATATGCATGCCAGAGTGGTTTGTTGATTGCATGTTAAAAGGCCTTCGCCTGCGACTCTTCCACTCCCACTACTTCCACTGCTGCCGCTGCTGAAGCTCTTTTTGCCATGAAATTTAATTAAAAACTTGTGTGCCATGAAATTACATTTCAACCTGAGTTTCCTCCCCGAAACCGTGCATGTGTGTGAGTGTACCGGTCCCGGTCCACGTTCCGGCGTCTCAAAGGTACGAGAGTTGATTTTTATGTAAAAATGTTCAAAAGGTTTTCCGCACGCAGGGGGAACGACTTCCGTTCGAGATGAAGTCGTTTGCGGCCGCTGCACCCGTCATGATCTACTGGCCCCGCCCACACCGCCTCCCTGGGCAATTATTGAATTGCCTTATCAGCCATTAAGCGAGTAAATTAAACGGGAAATATATTTTTATCGATCCGCAGTCGCAAGCCCTGAATTATTGAGTACTCCGTATCCGGCATTCCATTTGTTAATTTTCGCAAAAATATTGACAGCAGAAATCAATTTATCAGATGGCATTTTATTTGCACACCGACCACCGACCTCCGACCCTCCGGATGCAGGAGTGAGTGAATCAAGGCGGAAAGGAAAGCTGTGCGCCGGGCGTAATCCAACTATAACCGAACCGTAAATTCGTACGACTTTTACCCAGCATTAAGGGCACCTGTGCCAGCCTGCCTTTTGGGCCAATTATGCTAAGCTAGCGCCCGAGCCGAAGCAAGCTCGGGTCATAATTTATTTACAAGCAATCCCGCATTATGAATGCAAATCTCGACTCACTGCTGTTGGCCTGCAATCAAATTGCAACACCTTTTGTTCAGCTGCTGCTCGCGGCATTTGGTATGCAAAAATCGCTGAGCTCGTCGCCTTAGCGTTTTGCATATTTCAATTAAGCATTACACATACGCCCCGTGCAACAGGAGGAGCAGGGGGCCAGGGAGTCAGATAGCCGCAGGGATATAAATACGGAACGAACCGGGTGTGGATCTCTCCTCAAAATCCGCTTAAAACTTATTCAATTAAAGTTGCCGCCCCGAAGGCCACCAGGCAGACGACAAATTCGAGTCGTAAAAACGGCGATGGCAAATGGCGACCAGAGCAAACGAGCAAACAACAACGGCAAATGCCATAACTACGAGCACGCCGCATAAAAATATGCACATAAAGTGTGTATAATATTGGCGGCGGTCCGAGGAGTGCAGCTGCTGCTGCTGCAAAAAAAAGTGGTAAGACCGAGGCAGCACACAAATGTGGCAAATAAATCAGCAGTCGCTCCCATGTGCGGGCGCTGTAGCCCATTTGCTGCCTTTATTTACGTGACTTCGAGTGCAGGGCGGAGGGAATGCAGCAAATGACAGCTGTCAGGAGGCGTTCTTGGAAAAGTTTCTAATTTCAGGAAATGCAATCAGCAGACAAAGTCTGCAGACAGTAGCAGCTTAGGAGGTAAGGTGAACATGGAGTCCTTGTTTCTTCGAAACCAGGCTAAATTTAGGGCACACATTTTCCTTGAATTCGTTTATAATGTGTTCTTAGTGAGCTTAGATTCATTCCCATTTCTCAGAGGGGAACATGAAAATATATTATATAGATTCCTCTAATTTAATTTCATGCTATATCTATTTCAAAAGTATCTATTCTTGGTGATATACACAGGACTTTGCTCATTTGTTTTCTGCTTTATTTTTAAAAATATTTTTCGTTACTCTACCTAAACAATAAAGGCTACAAGAAGAGCCGTAATCCTATAATAACCCTAGTAATTTATTGTTTTGGTACACATTCCGTTCTGCTTTTCAATGGCATTACTAACATTTTAATCTGAACATCGGCTTTTAAATAAAATTCACAGAGAATCCACTGGGTCTGACCACCGAAAAACACTGAACTTAGCAAATCAAAAAGTTTTTGAAAAACAAAAATATAAGCTGACAGAAACGGGGAAAAAGCAGTAAAAATAAGGAGAAGGAGTGGGCAGTCAAAGTAAGCTAAGCAGGCAAATATTTGCTCCGATTCGGTTCCATTTTATTTTTGGAAAAGGGGAATCACTATGCTTTTCCTATTTCATTTTATTTTATTTATTTGCCGCTGGCCGCAGACGCCACAACAAAGCAAATTTTTAGACGCCATACATGGACACGGCCTCGGTGTGTCTGTATGCGTGCTGGGGCACTATGCCGGAAACGTGACTTATTTGAAATTTATGTACTTTTTAGCCAAGCGCCTGGCAAAAAGCAGAGCTACACTACCCTAGTCAGGCACCGAAAAGGAAAACAGCAAACATTGGGTTCAAAATATAAAATAAAAAAGACGGCAAACGGCGCAATTTATAGAGTAAATTTCACCCTTATCTGTTGTTCTTTTTCCTTTTGGGGATTTTTAATTATTTTTTGTTTTCGTGTGTGTGTCTGCCGGGGTTTAATTAGAAAAGCATACAAGAATGGCGGCCAGGGGGCGGCTGGTGTGCAATATGCAAATGCATTCGCCGAGCAACAACAATTCACAAATTGAAATCAACGAGCATACAACTTGATAGGTTTTTGTTTGTTCCATTTTCGTCCTTCCCCGCCTTTCCTCTCTCCCTCGCTGCTCCTGCTCCCTCACCCCTCGGTCCCTGCCCCGGGTGCTCTCCTTTCTGGCTCGTTCGTTTCGTTTTTCAGCTCGTGTCACACACGCTATTCACTTGTTGTTGTGCTCGCTGCTGTTCGACATGCATCGATTACACACTCGGCGGGGAGCCGGGGGGCAGCAGGGGGCCAGGGCGCCGAAGGATGTGGCTGGCAGGAGCTGGGGTCGGACGAGCAGCGACATAAGTCACGAAGCTTTTGCTAATGATGAGGGCCTTGATGCTTTTTCAATTAACCAAATGTGTGACATACGGCACAGATTGCAGGCGGGGAAGGGGACAGGGAAAGGGAAAGGGAATGGGAACGGGAACGGGATGGGGCACTGGGCTGGAGATGAATGGCAGGACTCGGCGGTGACTGTGTGTGACAGCAGCGACAACAACTTGGCCTGGCACAAATCAAAGTGAAAGCAACCAAAGAATAACTCGAGCATTAAGCAAGCCAGGTTTTAGTTTTCTCATTAGGTTTCTTCTGTCATCTGCCCCTCTCATTTTTTCTTCCAATTATTATGGCCCAGCCCCCAGAGATGCAGCAGCGTTTGATCAAAATCTTCGTGGAGAGTGGCCTGGACGAAATCCGTCGTATCGAGGATCAGGCTATAAGTGAGCTGGTGCTGCGATCCCCAACAGAGAAGAGGGCGGCCCTCACGCAGGAACACTCTTTGCCACGCAAGGACAGTGGGCCAACCGGAAACGGAAATGGAGGCAAGGATGAGAACGGAATAAGCAGCCAATAAATCAACTTCGGCCAAGCACTTGCTTATTAATATAATCCGCTGAACTAGTGACGCACCCATTTAACCCTAATTTGCATTTATGTGCAAGAGAATCGGAGCCGAAGGGGAAACTCTGTGGCCAGTTGTGATTACCTGGCAAGCTCTTTTGTCTCGTTCCGCAAAATGGCAATAAAAGCAATTCGCAAAAATATATGTATGAAGGTTTTTACGAGTGTGTGTCTACAGATACAGGTACAGATACACAGCCTAACACAGAAATGGCCACACCCACATGCACAGCCTAACGGAGGGCGAGGGCTACTTATAAACTCACCTTAATTAAACGTGATTAAGTAGATTTCCTCGTTTTTCTGCTCGACGAACTGTTTAGTTGTCGATGGCCCCTGTGCAGGTGTGTGTGTGTGTGACCTGTGCTTATTAGCTGCCATTTATTGTTGTTCTTGTAAGTTGGAAAGGGTATTATAACTTGCCCGTTGCTGTTATTGCGGGGAATTAGGCTTAGGCATACCAGCATCACTTATAAATAAAATACCTGGCAAATTAATAGGAGAGAAAGGTTACAATAAAGTAGAGAAGTTATTCAATCAATTTCCTTATTTATAAAACTTAAGCATTGTTATTTAACGTAAACTTATCTTCACTGAAGTAAATGAAGTTACTTTAACTTAAGTAGTTTTGCGTAATATTTAAAAAACTGGATAAAAATTAACAAAGGGCTTCACACATCAATTCCATTTAATACTCTTTCATAAGCCCATTAAGGGCATAGAAACAATAAAAAACGAATATAAGTTGGCTTACAAATTCAAAATTTTTAAAGAAAACTTTAGAAAAACAGAATTTATTGTATTTTATATTAAATTGTTTTTCATTATGTATATATTATTCCAAAGGACCATTTAGATGAAAACCATTTATAAAACTAAA
>JAEIIL010012418.1:0-13111 GCA_018905715.1 Drosophila lini | reverse complement strand
GATTTGTTAATCTAGAAAAAACTAGCACAGAAAAGTTTTCCGAATTAAATTTGAAGCTTTCTTGGCTTAGTTATGAACGATTTTTATTTTCATAATTATTATCATGTATGTAAATGTTATGCTCGGCTTCTTCTGGGATTTAAATTTTAAAACCATTTCCAACAATTTGCAATTCTTGTTGCATATAAAAAATTAAATATCCGAGACCATTCTCACGCAACGTATTTTTTATTTGGCAAACAAATTACGTGCTTTCCTGGGCTCGAGATGATATCATCTTGGCGGAGAAACTTGGCGAATTATTTTATAGTTGAGCCCGAAATTGATGTCATTTGCTGGGAAAATCACATATATTTGGCGGAAAGGGCGACATTCCAGGAAACGCACAACTTCCAACTGGCGGCGAGGATGATGACAATTTGCGTGGCATTTTAATTGAACTTTCTACGTGTCCAAGTGGCGCGTACTTGATTTCAGTCCCTAGCCCGCACCTCTCTCTGAATCGATTTGCCGGAGAGTCAATGTTAAAGGCGTTGCCACAAACCGCAAACTGTCGTGTCTGCCGTGTCTAGGAAGGTGAGGTGAGGGGCCTCGAAACGTGCCCGAAGTATTATTACAGCCGCCGGCAGAGTCTGTGTGATTGATGGCCCCAAAACGCGAGTGAGTCAGTGGATTTTTTTTGTATACATTATAACTCCACGCAGATCCCTTTCGATCTTGACAGCGATCTCTCTAAAATCAGCACAGCTTTTATGGGAAATAAACTGACAAGAGTGGTAGTTAATAAAATTAAGTAGAATTTAGTTGGGGGAGGGACCTTGGAGTTTTCTTATGGGAAGAATGTTATTTCTTTGACATAAAACTTTTTAAATTTGTTTAACAGAATTATAGAAATTCAGGAAGATATTATTACTATAACATTTTTGATTAATTAATATTTTTTAAATTCAAACCAACATTCCTCTTAAAGTTATTACATTAACCTGAAATCCAATAATAAATTCAGAAAAGTGAAAAAAAATTTCAGAAAGACCAAGCTTACCATTTTGTAAAACAATAAACAACAGACATTTTCCATATTAATGCAATCTTTATTTGTAATAAAACTAACTCGCTATATGGATTGAATAAAAAATCATTTAAAATTCAAGGAAGACCATGGAATGGAATGCTTACTTACACAACTCACTTACGCACTACGAAAAAGGCTTAAAAACTAAGCTAAGCCTAAATTACATAAGGTTTAACTGGAATGTTGCTTAGTTTCGATTTTTGATTTTGTTTTTACTTTTACTTTCAACCATTTTTTTCCCCTACAAACAAAATCGATTTACGATTTTTGCTTTTATTTTCTCAATTAAGATTAGCTTACGGGATAAGGAAACATAAATTAAAAGTTGGCATCCACTCGAAAAAAACAGCAACACTTAGTGTTGTTGGGGCCAGGCACTCACACTAACATACACGAGAAAATAACTAAAAAACTAAGCGATAGACTCTCGTACTTAAGCATTTAGTTGGTTAGATTTAAGCTAAGTTTCTAAAAACCTAACTTATATATATATGATATATATATATTTTTAGGGGCTCTATAAAATGCAACAACAGAGTTTCAGTTTCCTTACGCTTAAAATTACAGCTTAAGGAATGCTTTATTTTTAGATATTTTTATTATTTAGTTTAGGTCTATTGCCTTGCCTAAAGACATTGTACTAAAATGTACTAAAACGTAGTTCTAAATTAATGTTAAATGTTTCGGGATGAATACCCCTTATGGGAACAAGTTTTTAAGGATCGGTTTCAGATCATGTTTTATAGATTTAAGTTGGGCAGAGGTGCCGCGGAAATCGCTGGAGATTTGAAATCACTTCAAGAGGTGGCCTTAATTATTCAACAAAATATTTTGTGCATTTATTTAGACCACTTTTTGAATGGATTTTAAAATCACACCTCCCTCATAGTTTTAGTTTAGGGTCAACGTCTCATAATGTCCTCAATGCTAAAACCTGTCCTTCTGGGCGGCGCTGCTGGCGGTGCTATGGGTGGGGCAGCCACAGGTGGTGCTCCTGCCCCAGGTGGTGCTCCCTTCTCGGAGCTGGTCACTCCACTAGTTTCCGTACTCGGCGTAGGCTTTCCCAGAAGCTGCCTCGGTGGATGTCGCGACATATTCAAGGCATATATACCCGGGCTGTCAACGAAGGTCCTGGGACCTCCCAGGCCGGGATGATGGTGATGGTGGTGGTGTTGGGGATCCATCAGGTCCAAGGTGGGTGGCGGCGGCGGTGGCGGCAGGATCCTCTTTCGCATGGGAATCGAGCCCAGGAAGCTGGGCATCGCCTCGTGCGGCGAGTGCAGAGGCTGATTGGGTGGCTTACTCGTCTCGGGCTGGATGCTGATGCTGGGAGGAGTCGGTGGCGGTGGAGCTGCCTTCGAGAGGTTCAGGCTTTTGTGGTGAAGATCGCGACGAACGTGGAGGATCGGCAAATAGGGATCGCCATTGGGTGGCAGCAAGTGTGGGTGTCCTGGGTGCGGCCCCAGTGGAGGTGGAGGACCGGCTCCTGGCGGGTATCGAACAAAGGAAGGTGGTACTGACAGACTGGGGTTCGCGGGCGGCTCCTCCAGATGCTTCTCGCCATGCGGCCTCATCGTGTAGGTCTCCCCTCCCTCGTGGTGGCAGTGGGTCACGCCCTGCCGCTCCGGCTTGCCAGAGGCACTGGAAGATGCTGAGGCAACGCTGGAGGAGATGGCATCACCGGCAGCAGCAGCAGCGGCAGCCTTGCCTGCCTGGAAACGAGCTGTCACCAGAGCCACTTCAGCCCGCTCTTCATCCTCTGGATCAAAGTCCTCCTCCTCTTCGCCTCCGGCTCCCTCTCTGGCCTGCAAATCGTGCAGATCCTCCTCCTCGTCGTAGTCATCGAACTCCTCCTCACTATCCTCCTGATGATGATCCAGGGCGCCGGCCTTTCGCTTGAGTCTCATTCGCTCGGACTCCGATTTCTCACCGCCAGCTCCGGAGGAGTCACCCAAATTATGAACTGGCGACTGCCGGGGCGAGTCCACCTCCAGCAAGGAATCCTCTTCGTCGCCGCTCAAGTTTCTGGCCTCATCCTCCTCGCCCACGTCCACATAGTCGCCCGAGTTGACCTCGCCCACGGCGTGGGTCAGGGCATGGCGCCGGAGATCGCAGTTCCGGCGAAAGACCTTGCCGCAGGAGGAGCACTCGTAGGGCTTGTGATCCGTGTGGGTGAGCAGATGGGTCTTCAGGTTGGAGCGCTGATTGAAGGACCTGCTGCAGACGGGACACTTGTGCGGCGACTCCTCCATGTGCAGGATCTTGTGCACGGCCAGGGTTCGCGACTGGCAGAAGCCCTTACCGCACTCCGTGCATTTGAAGGGTTTCTCCTTGGAGTGGATGTACCTGGAGAGGCAAAGAATAGAGGGTTAGCCAGGTGAAATATTATAAGGTAATGTGTGGGTGGTTTGGTAGCTGCAATTGGTGGATCAGGTTGACAGTTATTGTGGCTCTAATGTAGCATTTACTTTGAGACAAAACGGGAAACATTTAGCTAGCTGATATAACGTTCCTGTGATACCCTTAACTTAGGGTTAATTTTGGAAAAAATATTATAGAGGATTAAAAAATTCTGATGGGGACTTGAAATACGTTTAAAACCGGTAAAAAGAGTGCTATAAAATTAGATTTAGTCATTTTTAAATTAGTTCTAAATGGTATGCTTCACTTCAATGCTTCACTTTTTTATATATTGTAAAAATTTCTAAAAATATTTCAAGATACCTTGATCAATTTCAGACAGTTATACGATAATTTTAATCAAATTACAAAATATGTAGCCTTAAATGTATAAACATTCTTCTTCGTATTTAAATCTGGCTCAAATCAATCTATGAAGAAGACAGAACAAGATTTTATTTATAAAAAAAACAGCTCAAACATCGACTGTGAAGAGCATTTAAGTTTCTATATGCCGAACTTGCCTTTGCCTGCATTAATTTTTAATGTTTATGGCGGCCATCTTGGCAATGGCGTCCACTTGTTGTTGGCAAGCAGCAGCAGCCGCAGCAGCAGCAGCAGCATCTCGGCCCCCAGTGGAAGTCCCCATCTTCTCGGCATCAGCCACAGCTCCAGCATCAGCCTCGGCATCAGCCTCATCCGAGGCAGCCAGCAGCTGCTGCTGGCGAGACCCGAAAACAGGTTCTGCCTCTTCCGAGATTCTTCTCCCATGCTCTCGGACGCGGTGGAAAAAGAAGAATTAGCCCCGCGGCAAAAAGCAAACAAACGACAAATGGACCGATACCGAACGATCAAAAGACAGAACGCTCTGCGGACAGGCTGCCCGAGTACGGAGGAGACCTGCTGCCTGGGATCGGGGGCTGGGATCCTATATACATATATATATATATAGCTCCCCGTGGCATTCCCTCCGTTTTTAATGCTGGCTGTTGGAGCCCGCAAAAGGAAAACCAAACAGAGTTAATTAACTTTGCTGTGTGTTGCCTTGGCTTGCGTCAAGTGTTGTACTCTTTCGGTTAAGATTGAGTCGGAAAAGGCTTGAATTTTTGATTATAGGAAAAGAAAGGCTAGAATATTCTAGGAATTTTTAAGTTAGTTTTGGGAAAGATTCCCAGTTGAATGGGGCTTAAATAGGTTGAAGATCCAAAGAAAATTATATCCTTTATTTAATATACAGCCTTTCTTCCTATTACAATCACTGAAATATTTTTCAAAATATCTTCGCAACCATCTAATTTAAAATTTCTTTTTAATTTATCGAAAGCCCAAGTTTAACTTTAAATATTTCTGAAATTACTTCTCCCTAATTCCCCCTTTTTAAGGGTATTCCTTGAGTCTTCTACTTGTCTCCAAATCAAATCTTAAACTTAACTGCAGGTCTGCAGCCGCCTGGATGGCAATTACCAAGGCAGACACTCCCCCTTTTAGTTATCTTTTCTTTTTTTTTAATATCAGTCGCAACTCACCTGTGATCCCTGAGGTGATCCTGTCGCCGGAACGCCTTGCCGCAGATATCACAGGAATAGGGCCGCTCGTCCGTGTGCGTCCTTTCGTGGATGAGCAGATTGTACGACTTGGTGAACTGCCGGTTGCAGAATTTGCAGATGAACTGCTTCTTGGGCCTCGAAGCCCGGCCCGGTGCTCGCAGCAACCGCCTGTCCAGGCCGGCGTGCATACCAGGTCCCAAGCCGGGCGGGAAGAGACCAGCAGCCGCCGCCGCCGCTGCGGCAGCTCCGGGCGGGAAGGGAAAGCTTCCGGCTCCCGTGGGCGAGGGTCCCGGTCCGGTGAGATATGGCGGCGGTGGGACGCCTGGAGGGGCGTACAGTACTCCCGGTGGCGGTACTCCAGGTGGGCCACCCCCGGGACCCCGTCCCAGCATGGCAGCCGCAGCCGCTGCTTCCCGGAGAGCCAGCTCCTTGCGCTTGTCCGCCATCATGGCGATGATTTCGTAGTTGGAATTACTGCCGGGCCTCACTTTTCCGGTGGGCAGGACCGGAACAAAGGCGGAGATCTCTCTGTGATGCGGCGGCGGTGGCCCCGGTGGTCCTCCATGGAGTCCCGCCAGATGCTGCTGATACGCCAGTTGTGTCTCGTAGGCGGACATTCGGCTGGCCGAGGAGTTCCTCGAATCGCCACCATTCTGGGAGCCACCATCGGAGGATCCTCCTCCGCCCGGTCCGTTCCGCTCCACCGCGGCTGCCGCTGCTCCTCCAACGGCAGCCGCTGCCGCCGCCACCGAGGACATGAACTGATCCATGCGGGAGGGACGCAGCATGGGAATCGCTCCGCCACCTCCACCGCCGGAGATCTCGCTGGATGAGCTTTCCGTGGGCATCGTAGGGGCTTCTCTCACATGCCGTTAGAACTGAAAACGAAAATAGAAAATAAATTAGGGCTGGCAGGGTGTAAGGTGGCAGTAAATAACAATTAGTGGAGACGCCTTGGCCGTGCTAATTGTAGCAGGTTAATTGGGCTCTCGTTATTTTTTTTTTTTTTCTTTTTTTTTGTTAAGGCTTATCTTAATTGCGTTTCAAGTACAATAAACAGTTATTTCCAGGCTGTATTTTATAGCTGTCAAGGTAGAACGGGGCATGATAAACCCACTGGAGAAGTGATCTCGGTAGGAATTTGTATTAATTTATATTTATATTTTTTATAATTAGTTGGAGGTTTAAATTCGGGGCTCAGGGTACCCTGAAAACCTTATTTACATAAAAAATTAAGCTTCAAAAACGTTACTAAATATTCCTAAATATATTATATATTGTGCAAAATTTTTTAAACCTTTCCAAATATTTTTATAAATTTACTTTTAATATTTAAAAATTTTTATTGGTTTTTTTTAAGTTGGCCAAAAAGTATTTAATGCATTTTTCTTTTCTCTTGATTATAACTCACTTTTAATGCGCCTTAACACCTTTGAGTTTATTTTTTGCACTTCTTATCGCAAAATAAACTGACTTTCATTGCACTTCCACTAAATAAACTAAATAAACAGCTCAACACTCACTAATTTCATTACAAAACAGGGCTTTAAACTGATTCAAGCCTAAAAGGTTTCACTTTGCAATTAAATTCTTTGGAAAATTACCCATTAGCTTTGACTTAGAATCTTGATTTTCACAGGGTAACTAAAGGGTTTATCACTCCTGCGCTTTTCCATATGAATTCCGTTTTTTATGGCTCTTTGAGCCTTTGTTGTTGTTTTATTATTATCAGCGGCGGACTGCCGACGACGGCGAGTGAAACTAAACTGAAAACGAGTCGCAGTTGGCGCGATCTGGTGCTGCCGCCGCTGCCAGGTTAGATAAGATTGTGCGTCTAAAAACCTACGAAAAAAAAACCTGCCTCTGCTGTGAGTAAGCAAGTAAGCCAGCACAGTAGTAACGATATAAACACAGACGCACACTAGGCTACCCGGGGCTCAGATACGGCACTCACAGATACGGCAGTGGCACTGCCAGATACAAAGATACAGCGCGCGCACACAGATGCAGATACAGGGGCAGGCAGGCAGGCAAGCAGGCAGCAAGCCAGCCAAGTTGCCGTCGCTTTTGGTAAATGACTCGAACCGAACCGAACTCGACCGAGTGCTTACTGGATTTACGCAACAGGAGCCTCGACTTCTGAGTGCGCCGAGCGGAGCGGAGAACGTGATCATCGCGATAATAACAAAATAATGCAGATAATAATGATCACAATGATGGCCAGAACCATAAAACTTGTGGAGCGTCCGAATGCCAGGGTTTTCTCAGACTTAACACGGAGAAAATGGAAGGGTCAAGACGATATTAAGTTTAGAATTTTTTAAAGCGTCTTTAATAATATATTTTAGAAGAATAAATATAAAAGGGAGTCTGTTATATATTTGCTCTTTGAAACATATTTAATCTCCTGAAGAGAAGATCAGTTTTTTAATTATAAAAGATAAACCTTTGGACTCAGTCTCGATCTTATTATTAAATTCAAATTAAAGAGTGAGTTGGTAGTCCTAGCATTAAAAACTTATATTATAACTTTATATATTATAACTTTTTAAAATCTTCCCAAAAATCAAAAGATCTCCAAATCTGCCAAATATTTAACCCCTAGAAAAACAATTTAATTTGGGTTAAACAAAAAAACAAAAAAAAATATTAAAATTAATATACAAATTTAACCCATTTTTTTACCGTGTTTTCCATTCCGTTTTGTCTGAGCGCCTCATTTAAATTTATAACCAGTTGAGCAAACCCAAGAGAAGACGGGGAAAAAGGTAGAAAAAATGTAGAAAAAAGGTAGAAAAAAATTACCCTGCTGTCTGGGCAATGACAGTTTTGCTTATCATTTTGCTAGAATCCCACTCTCTGGCTCTCTGTCTCTCTGTCTCGGTTGACTTTGAATGCAAAATGCTGCAACGTCATCAAGATCAACATTAAGAGCCAACAGATCAGTCAAAAGAAGGAAAAAAATATATACAAATCTGGCTAAGATTTTGAGGCAGTTGAAGAGGCGCCCATTGTGGGTAGATGTACCGTTCTTCTGGGTTTATTGTGGGGCTCTTATCTATGGAAATAAGTTTTTTGGCATTGTCGTCTAAGAGTGCCCGCTGTCAGATTAGCTCTATAAAGTAGCTGGAACCATGACTTGATCATGAGTCTCATTGTTATGGCTTTATAGGGAATGGAATGACTTGGCAAGAGGAATGCGTAGTTCAAGTGGAAAAAAAAATAGATGGAGAGAACATGTTCATAATTTAAATATCTGTGAAAGGAAGGTGTTATCTTGGGGTTATCAGGGTGGCTTTTAGTACAAACTGTGATAATCTTGCACTTCTCAGGGACATAAAAAAGACTTAATCTTAATTAAATGCTTTGGAGAGTCTAAAAACTTTCTTGGTATTATATTTATGGTGGAAATATGATTTAATATCATGCATTATAAATTCTTTGATAGTAGCTCTTAATAATAATAAAAAATACCAACTCAAAGCACTATCTCTTTCAGTAAACCCACTCAAACCTCCACAGGTTTTCCCTCAGAAGCACATGCCAAACTAATCCCCAGTTTTATAGCTTAATAATTGAATAATGCCGAACTCCAAACCTACACCTTTGCATGTGTATAAATATATATCTAATCTTATCTATATGGTGTATCAATAAAGAAGCTTATCTGATCTGTTTATGACACTCCGGTTACAATAAATCCGCCTTGATATGATCAGTGGATGAGCCACTAATATCTCATTCGATTACGATTCCATATCGATAATAATAATAAAACTCCCCCAACTCCGGCTCACGTATTTTTCTGGTAGCCTCGAAAGTGTAACCGTAACCCGTTTCTGGTTTTCATATTTCCATTTTATATTTTTCTGCTTTGTACCGAGACTTTTTTCTAGGCTTTTGTTGTTTCCTCACTTTTGCATTTACGACAACCGTCCCCCCCGCACACACACACTCTGTGAACATACAATGTACAATTCCAGCGTTCATTATCTTTTTGAAACATCGGCACTTTTGAAAAAAAAAGAAAAAAAAAACGTCAAGCCAAATAAGAAAAACAAATAAAAATCCATGTAAATAATGGACATCATCAGCGCAAAAGCGACAGCACGTAGACTAGAGAGAGAGAGAGAGTTGTGAGATACCGATACCGATACAGATGCGGATACCGCGATACAAAGATACACGGATACTACAGATACACAGGCAGCGCAGCGTTTGCGCAAACGGTTGCCCAGCAAATGAAGCCAAAGGCTTAAAAATTTCCAATATGTGTACTATGGCTATGAGGGCACTGGGAAAAATTACGATATTTACTCCCAGGATGGTATTATTCTTGGGTTGAAATTTTATTTTACTGATTAACGGAAGGAAGTGATCATAAAAGTATTCTTAATATTTACGCTACTTAAGATTTGCAGAAATCTGTAACAAATTTTACCTTTCTTGTTTGCTTGTACATAACCAGTTGGGAATTTTAGGACAAAAACTTTTCTCAGGTAAATCTATTAAAATATTTTCAACCAGGCTTAAAATACCTCTAAAAAACTTAATTTTTTCAAAGGCTAACTGTTCTTTCCTATATCTTTGGTGATCCATTTTTTTTCCTAGTGTATCGTACATATAATAAAAAGAGCCAGAAGACCAACTACTACTGCTGGCGTAGGAAAAATAAGAAAAGATATCGAGGAGCAATTTGGCTGCCACTTTTTTCCCTCCTCCTCTGCTTCTTCTACGTCTTCTGCGGCCTGGGTCCGGGATCGGTTCGTTTGTTGGCTGGGTTTTTGTGTGTAAACATCAGAGTCTGAGGCCCAGCACAGCGCAGAGTGAAAAGGTTTCAGTTGATAAAAAGAAAAAAAAAACTCAGAAAAATATATACAAACACACACACAAACTGGGCAAACGGATTTAGTGTTTGTATAGAAAACGCGGAGAGTGGAGAGGTGTAGAAGGGGAGTTTGTCCCTCTGATGATGGCCTACGATGTCCAGGCTGTCTTACTGCCCAGTACTTACTTTTTTTTAGGTGTCAAAAGGGGTATATGCACTAGGCCGAAGACGTTTTAATATTTAAACGTTGTAATAAATATATCTAAGTAATCTAAATAAATATAAAGTAGTTATTTTTATCATCTGATTTAATTGTAATCATTTTGTAATATCCACATTAGTATTTTTTGTATTCCACATAAAATTTAATTCTTAAGTAAGCTACTTTTTTAGGGAATATATTAATTATTTTCATTTTTCAAATACTGTAAACCCTGTAAAGTTTTCTACAAATCATCCTTTAACATCCTTCAACTCCTATTTATTTTATTCCCAAAAAAACATATCCCATGCCCACACCCCCAGGGTATTTTGTTAGTTCATCAGCCCAGGGCCTCCTCCCTTTCTGCTGACCATATCTCGCTTATGGGCCGAGGAGTGCTTACCGGGTTCTCCTCTCCTCCACACTTCAACTTCAGTTTGCTTACAAAACACCAGCCAACAAAAACAACAAACAAGGCAGGGGGAGGGGTTAAAAAAAGGAAAGAAAGATGAAAAAAAAAGGGTCGCCCAGATCGGTTTTGCAGCTCGGAATGCTCTTGGCCAGGCATCGTCTCTCTCTTTTTTTTTTAATCCCTTCGGGACATGGGCTATACGATTTTTCCTGCTGGGGCGAAGGTAGCTAATAATCAAGAAACCGAGAGAGGAGGCAAGAAGGAAAACGCAGACTTATAATTATAGTCCAAGACCTGCCCGGCTGCCTGCCTGCACTTCACATGCGTTAATCTGAAAAACCCTTTCGGGGCAGCAGCAGCAGCATCTGAGATTATAGTCGAAGCTATTAAAAATCTAGCATAATCATGGCCTGTGGTGGAAAAACAAGTTGCCCTAGCCGAGGCGATCCTCCTTCGGGTGCCTTCTGCTCTCCCAGCCTTGTCTATATAATTTTCTTGATTAATATCCATGAGATTTACACATTTGGAGTGCCTCACTGCCTTTCTGCCTTTCTGCCGGCCATTAATTTCAAAGAGCTTTGCTAATTTCGCGGCCATGTTTTCTGAACTGCTAATGAAGTTTTATGGGTTCGGGAATGCAGCTGCTGCTGCTGCTTCAGCCTGGATTGATAATGTCGTTAGCATAAATTGAAAATGCTTTAAAGTTATGACTAAAGATTTTTGTATTATTAAAGGATGCAAGCAGGATGTGGCAAAGGGATTAAATTCAAATGAAAAATGGAGAACGAGATCGAGCCAAGAGGCTTGGTTTAACTTTTGTTGTTTATTTAATATATTTTTAAACATTTAGAGATCTATTTTTGATGTAATAATAATTTAATTTCATCTCAAAGTCAAGTGAAACATCTTTGAAAATAATTCCCTTTGGCTTAGCACGAGTTGTAGTCGTTTTCTTATTCTTCAAATATACTTCTCCTCGGCTTAACTTTGACTCAAACACTAATCCCTCTTGCAGTTAATCTACTTTGTATGCTAAGCCGATCTCTTCATAAATTTCTTGGTATATTGTTCTGCTCCATTCAAGATTTTCAAACCGTGAATAGAGCTCTTAAGGCCTTTTGTTCAAGTGATTGCTACTTTTTCCAGACGTGGGTTATTCTTATTTATTAGAGGAGTTTATGCTAAGTAGGTTTCAGAAAAAAGGCCTTTCCTAAGACTACGATTTATTAGTCTAAGGAGACATATTTTCTTATTAATAATGAATCAATTAATAACCAAGTTTTAGTACCCTGAACAAATATGCAAAATAATGTAATAATCATCTCAATCAATTTTCTCAATTCCATAAAAAAAAAACCCATATCGAATATATGTGTTCTGTTAATAGAATCAAATATTCATATTCCCCTTGGACAACGTCTAATTTCCTCATCAAAATTGATGAGACTGAACTGGTCGATCAGGTGAATTATAGACACGTGCCAAAACGAAGAAAAAACCAGGTGTGTCCGATATGGCAAAACCCTAACGAGCCATTGTTCCGCTCCTCGCTTTATGGCCAACTAAAATTCATCAGCTATTTTGTCACGAGTTTACATTATTCCTATTTAACGATCTTAATTTTAATTAATTTCCATGTTCGATTTTCCTGAGGCAATTAACCAGAGTTTCCCCTTCCTACTGTTGCAACCGAAATGAAAGAAAAGGCAGCAGGAAAACCCACCCAAAGCGATCGAATGCAATAAACTTTTATGGTTTTTACTCCCCATTCTTATGCTAAAAACTCATTTTCGGATAGCCCCATAAACCGAGACAATGAACAAATCCCAAATAGATCTCCGCTGAGGCGAAACAAAAGCCAATAACTTTATAGAACCGCAGCCAAAAAAAAAAACAATCTGAGGAAAAAAAATAACTCACAAGACTGTGAGAGCGCGGGAGGCGTTTTTTAACCCAAAAAAAAAGCTTAAAATATAAGGAAAATGTAAAGAGGGAAAAAAGTGAAGCATTTAAACGAAATCAAGAGATGTAGATGACGATGATGATGATGATGATGCTCGGAAACTGAAGCAGACTGAATCTGAATCTCTGTATCTGAACCCCGAAGACCCAAAACCGAAAACTGAAATCCGAAAACCGAAAACCGGATTCAAAGTCGCGGCTGGAGCGACCGAGATAGCGAGAGCGGCCAGCGACCAGTGGCCACTGGCACTGGCTACAAGTGAACTGGTTTACAAATAAAAAAAAAAAGGAAAGAGAAACAGAGGTGGAAAAACCTAGAAGGTTGAGATCCCAAGACGAATTCTCGAATACTCTGCTTAGAATAAAAAATTAAGAAGATTTTTGGGAAAGGGACCTAGGGAAAGTTTTTACAGCTTAAAAAATATTTTTATTTTCAGAAAAAATTTTGAAAAACCATTAAGAATTTTAGCAGAGAAATTTTAAAATATTCTTCACATAAATACAGAAAAATATTTGGCACAAGTTGTTTTGAAAGTTAAAAAAAATTCTATTTTAAAAGTATTTCATTTGGGAAAGAGTATCAACAGAATAATACTAGTTTATTTCATATTCTTTTTAAAGAAAATATAAACAAGAAAGGAAGATAACTTCGGCACGCCGAAGTTTGTATACCCTTGCAGATATTATT
>JAEIIL010012407.1:0-34607 GCA_018905715.1 Drosophila lini | reverse complement strand
TCGCTGGGACCGAAAAGTCTGGCAACATTGGTCGCTGGGACCGAAAAGTCTGGCAACACTTTTGTGCGAGCGACCAGCGTTGCCAGATCGTCAGTGCACGAGCGACCAAAAGTACCAGATCGTCCGTGTACCTAACCTAACGATAGGTATCGGCTGAAAGTGGTATGACCAGACATTTTGGCATTTCTGACCTTCCCGAAAACGGTATTCCAACGCCGACGCACGTGTTTTGAACGTTTCCATTTAATTTCGTCAAATTGCCCTCAGTGAAGCAACAAGCCGAGAGGTTGCATTTAATTTGTGTTTATACCAAAGTACAGTGAAACAGGATACTTTAAAATGGTGAGTTTATTGCCGGAAGCTTTTGGTATGTGTAAACTACAACGAGTTTCTTATTCGCAGACTGAGGAAGTGAACCCCAAGGCATTCCCGCTGGCCGATGCCCAGCTCACGGCCAAGATCATGAATCTGCTGCAGCAGGCCCTCAACTACAACCAGCTGCGGAAGGGCGCCAACGAGGCCACCAAGACCCTGAATCGCGGTCTGGCCGACATCGTCGTTCTGGCCGGAGACACCGAGCCCATCGAGATCCTGATGCATCTGCCGCTGCTGTGCGAGGACAAGAACGTGCCCTACGTCTTCGTGCGCTCCAAGCAGGCCTTGGGCCGCGCCTGCGGCGTTTCCCGGCCGATTGTCGCCTGCTCGGTGACCACCAACGAGGGCAGTCAGCTCAAGTCGCAGATCACCTCCATCCAGCAGGAGATCGAGCGACTCCTAGTCTAGTTCCATTAGAGCTTTAAGTGAAAAGTACAAACTAATAATCATGTGTATTTTTTAATACAATTTGTTGTTTTTGTTGTTTTTAAGGCACATGGTCTTTGGTTGATAGTGCAGGTAAGTAGCTAATATGGCCTGAAAACCGCAAGGTGCGCATCACTGGTCTTCCGTGTGAATGTCACCGCTAGAGCTGGGAAAAAATGGATTCTCAATGCATCGATTTTGTTCGATCTTTTAGAAAATATCGTCGATTAAATAGAAAACCCAATTATTTATTTTTGAATTCATTTACATTCTACATGAGAATTCGACCCCAAAACGAGAATTCTACCCCAAGCATGTAAATTGACATCTTGCTTTGAGTGACCAAGGGAAAAATATAAAAAAATATCAAATAAAAATATCGCGACTTCGAGCTAAAAAATTTGACGATATAAATATATCATTTTCAGTATTTTGATACAACAACCCTATCATCCCGTCGCCTTCTTGGACCACCTGCACCCAATGACCACGATGCAACGCCTCCTTTGTGGACCGAGGGAATCTCTGGCTGGCTGCAAGTGACAAGCGGCGAGCGAAATCGAAGCACCAACGAACACCAAATCCTGACCAGCAACGAAGCGACGAAATGAAGCTGTTGGGCAAATACGTGGACAAGGGCATGCAGGGGTGAGTGAACCGGGTCAAGATTTAGTCCAGGACTGACCTGTTAATTACCCGGCAGCAACATAACCCTGATGCCGGAAGAGTCGGAGGACATGTGGCATGCCTACAACCTGATAGCCGAGGGCGACAGCGTGCGCAGCACCACCATCCGCAAGGTGCAGAATGAGACGGCCACCGGCTCTTCCACCAGCAGTCGCGTCCGCACCACGCTGACCATCGCCGTGGAGAGCATAGACTTCGACACGCAGGCCTGCGTGCTCCGGCTGAAGGGGCGGAACATCGAGGAGAACCAGTACGTCAAGATGGGCGCCTACCACACCCTGGATCTGGAGTTGAATCGCAAGTTCGAGCTGCGGAAGCCCGAGTGGGACACCATTGCCCTGGAGCGCATCGAGATGGCCTGCGATCCCACACAGTCGGCGGATGTGGCCGCCGTCGTAATGCAGGAGGGCTTGGCCCACGTCTGCCTCATCACGGCCAGCATGACGCTGGTGCGGAGCAAGATCGAGGTCTCGATTCCGCGCAAACGCAAGGGCAGCGTCCAGCAGCACGAAAAGGGTCTGGCCAAGTTCTACGAGCAGGTGATGCAGAGCATCCTGCGGCACGTCAACTTCGACATCGTCAAGTGTGTGCTTATTGCCTCGCCAGGTTTTGTGCGAGATCAGTTCTACGATTACATGTTTCAGCAGGCGGTGAAGATGGACTACAAGCTGCTGCTGGACAACAAGAGCAAGTTCATGCTGGTGCACGCCTCCTCGGGATTCAAGCACTCCCTGAAGGGTTAGTTGTTAGAGATTTACTCCTTTGCATTACCTATTAATACATATTTTTGTATCTATAGAGGTTCTACAAGATCCCGCTGTGCTGGCCAAAATGTCCGACACCAAGGCTGCCGGCGAGGTCAAGGTGCTGGAACAGTTCTATATGATGCTACAATGTGAGCCCTCCAAGGCCTTCTACGGCAAGAAGCACGTCCTCCAGGCAGCCGAATCCCAGGCCATTGAAACGCTGCTCATCTCGGACAATCTGTTTAGGTGAGTTCCAGTCGACTGAGGCCTAGCCTCCTCCTACTCCCAGCTGAGCACACATTACGCTCAATCAAGCGGAGAGATCAAGAGCATGATCGCAAGTATAAGCAAAAGCCTTTAACTTCAGAGGGAAAACAGTCTGAGAGCGATGACAATTGGGGGCCACATGTCGCCTTGTGGAACATGTGTCACCAGTCTGCCGGAAAGACTGCGAATATTGGGGCTCTTTAGGAAATCTGAAGAAGCGGCAATCAATTTCATTATTCGCTTGATTGTTTCTTAATTAGTTTGCAAAAAAGAAAGGAAACGTGTGATTTTAATTGATTTATTGATAATTTAGATTTCAGCTCAAAATTATAATTTTTTTATCTTTCAAAGCAGTTTTCAAGTTATAAGTTTACATTTGTCATCTGAATTTATTTAGATGCCATCATTGGGGTTTTTTTTTATATACCAAGGTTAGGAAACATGATTAAACATTAAAACTTTAAGGGAAATAATCAGAATTATAAACAGACTGAAATTCAAATAATTTATTTAGAGTTTATGACTCTTAATTAAAGATGACTCAAAAAACTCTCATTGAAAAAGGTTTTGACATTGATTAACTTATTTTTGATTGATATTTTAAGGAAACAAGCACTAAGCTCTTTACGGAAGACTTCTCTTTGTAGCCAAGAGAACCTATTTTTTATGGCCTCTCAAGTAGAGATACATATCTCAGGTTCTACTCGTGACAAATGTCACAAGGGTCTAGACTCTAGAAATAGTTATAGCACTTATACCATTTCATCCGCTCTATGATTAACTTTGCACTCCAGCAGCGGCTACATAAACGCTTCTTCCGCTGGCAAATTCAGCAGATCTGCTCGCAATCAACCGCGTTTTAGCCATTTAAAGAAAGCACGTCCGAGCATTAATTTGTTGGCCTGATGGCGACGTGCTCATGATCAAGGTTGCCCCAATCAATGTCGCGTCTCCCCACCATTTTTGGCTGCCTGTCTGTTTCGGTTCTAGTAGCGATTCTCCTCTGCTCTTCTCAGCCATTCTCTCGACAATGTTCTCCCCCTTTGTTTACATTTTAATGGGCCGTTGAAATTCCATTTGAGAATATTTTCGCATGCTAACCGCGTGGCTGGCAATTAAACGAGAACCAAGTGATATAGGTTTCTTCTTATTCACTTAACATTTTAATAAACTTAATGTTCTAGGCACAAGGTGTTTTACTTTAGCACATTTAATCAGTCCGCTTTGGGTTTGTAAGGTTGCTCCCAGCCATTCTTCCTCCAATCTCAAAAATTGTTCAGATCGCAGGTTGACGCTATCGTCGACGTCGTCGTCGTCGTCGTTGCTCTGGACTCGCCTTTATCTCGACATTTTTGATTACTGCTGATTGTTTCGCCATTGTGCAAAGAGAGCGAAGAAAGAGGGAAAATATATTATGTGAACTTTTGTTAGGTTTTCCGTGTGTCTCACCGCCTTTGCTGCTGTTCGTTCCACTGATTTTTCCGCAGTTTCTGCTGGTAAGCGGTGTCCTCCTCCAAGTCATCTCTGCTCCTCATCATCCGACGCTTGAAGCAATCGTCGAGGGTTTCCCTCAGCGGCAGAAGGCGATGAGGCGAGGGCGGGGAATTTGGCAGAGTTCTGTGCTCCAGTTTTTTGAGGGACTCACACGTGGTGGCTGCGACTGGATAGCCCAGCTCGGAGATGGTGTAGTCGGGCTGTCTGGTGAGCATCTTGGCGAGCGGTACGCACTATATGGACGGTGTTAAGTGGCCGGCACTTGAGTAGGAACTGTAGAGGAAAGATACAGAGTACAGAGAGTCAAGTGGAGTTGATATTTGGTCAGAGACCCGACTGAGTGGCTTAAGTGGCTTTGTATTATTGGGTTTGACTTTATTTTATTAAATATTTATTTAAGTATTTTGACAAACAGCTAGGTTTTTAGTTAGGAAATAAAAACCAGCTTATAGAAGAAGGCTTGTGATTAAAATTTTCAAGATTTTCTGATACAATGATTATTAAATCCTTTTATAGATATCATTTCTAATATATATTATCCTTAAATATGTATTACTTGGATTCAAAAATATTTGTAATCTTTAAAACCAAATCTTATCTATAAAATATTTATACCTTTAAAAATAGGTCAATATTCATGTGTTGCCAATGCCCTAATTATAAATAAATGTTCTTATCAGGAAAAGAGTAATTATAAGTTGAGCCATGATGAGGAATGTTTCCGATAACTCTCTATACTTATTATACATTTGAATTTTTCCTTCAAATGTGTTAACTTAGCTTTCTCCCTGCGACCCTCACCCATTTAGTCCATACGCTTTGCCCGTCATGGTCGAAATTCGGAACTCGATTTTTGCGTGCTCTGTTTTTGGCGTCTGTCATTTTAAAGAGCTGTTTTCGCCATACCCGTTTCGATTAGCGAATTGCAAAGACTGTGAACTAAACTCTGATGTAAATAAGCTGCACCCCATATACATATATAGGTCTTATAAACCGTGTGGAATCGAAACCCTCGACGCGTTCCGTGAGCCATTTCTTGTGCTAATTGTTAGAAATCGCTGTGGGCGCCCAGAGATGGAGGTAAAAACCGGGGAAAAGAGAACGAAAGAAAAAGAACAGTCGCAATAAACAACAAAATAAAGAAAAAAGAATTTTAATTTATTTAATCGCTCCGTTTATGGATTGCTTTCGGGGGCAGCTTTTCAAAGCGGACAGACTCTTGTTTTCCAGTTTTTATAGGTTTCCCTTCTTGAGTATGTTCTGGGTGCTCTCTAAGGTACAAATGTATACATTTTTTTAGTGTTTTTAATTTACAGAATTTTTTACTGTTTTAAATAATAGAAAATATCTCAAGTATAAGCTTTAACCTATTCTTTCTGCCTAAGTAAACTTTAACAAGTTCTTCTATTGCAATTTTCCATTGCCTTTGCAATTTTCCATTGCCTTTGCAATTTTCCTCTTCAACTGGTTCTTCCTCCCCCCTCTTAACTAGATATTTTATAGATTTTTTGTTTTCATTCTTTTTCGCATAATATTCATGTGTCCAACCAGTTTTTCTAGTCCCTCTTTGTCTTGTGCATCAAAAACGTGCCCCCTTTAAGCGCTTTTATTTGTTGTTATTTTTTGTCGCAGCTGGCCACGCTTGTAAATATTGTTTATACTCATAGTTACATATATATAAACAAATATAAATATATATGTGCATTGTGAAAGCCCTGAGAAAACAGATTCGATAAAAGTTTAAGGTTGAGCAAGAAGTGAAAGGTCTGAAAGGCCGGGAATGCACATACGATATTGACACCCTAAACGGGCGGCGGAATGTTCAATGAACACGCTTTTTATGATTCACATTTATTGGGTCCGGGTCTTGGCTTGTATTTTTAAAGGGTTTTCCTTGCTTGTTTTGGAATTGTTTTTATGTTTTAAGGTTGGGTGTTGTTGGGTAACCCCAATGAGTTGGCTGATTTTTAAAATGTTAACATAGCAAACTGCTTAAAATCAAGGTGTTGCCTTAAAAAAGGGGGTTTACCTAACAAGGTTTCTTTTGTTAATGAGAAGAGGTCATGAAGAATGGTTTTTAAACCAAAATAATATATATTTTTTTGGGTTTTCGATTCTCTAATGAAAAGAGGTCTTGTAAAAGTTTATATCAAACTAGAAATGATGAGAAGATATCTTTAAAATGATGAGAAGCTCGTTTCTGTCCAAGTCGAGTCAAGTTCACGTTCTTCCCTCCATTCCTCGCACATTTAATTACACATTTCTACGCGCTCATTCTCTGGGATATCTTGGTTCCTCAGTCTTCCCCCGCTTTCTGGCCAAAAAGTCAGGGGCTGCTTTCGGCCTCGTGCACAAACGCTAATTCCATTAAACAATTGATTCCATTGTGCAATCATTGTCACGCAGCCAGGCAACGGCAACGGGGACTGCGACTGCAGCCACATACCGCTGATGGTCGGTAGCTGGGAGCAACATCAGCAGAGATTGCATGTACCGGTCGGTGGCAACAACAAAAACAATTGCATTCACCAACAACAATGGCTCACAGCTTGCGGTTAGTATCTACTCATCCGCTAAAAAAAAAAGATTCCACAGATATATACAGGTAGCAGATGAAATTGTATCTGTATCTGCATTGCTTTCCGCTGAGTCAACGGAAAAAACTACAACTTGAAGTCGAAATAATTGGGATATTCTGCTGCTTTCTCAACTTTCACTTTGTGAGGAAAACGCACCTTTTGGTATCTTTTTTTATGCGTAATTTGTGCACTTTTCTTTTAGTTTTTCCCTTTTTTTTGAGGTTGCTGCTGCAGTTTTGCGGGTTTTTCTCTTGTTTTTAGCGGGGTCTTAGCACCAATTTTTCTTTTCGCGTGGCAATCTCCGCCGCCGTTGCCGGTTCGATTTCGGTTTGGGCTTCGGTTTCTTCGAGAGTCGCTCGCCTCGATGTTGCCCGCAAGAAAGCCGCTTTGCAACTAATTCTTCGCTGGGAAGACAGCCAGACATCGGCGGCGCTCTCTTTGGCTCTGCACGTGCTGGGGCGCCTGAAGCGATCGCTCTCCTCTCGCTCTCTGGGGCTTCGCTAACAAAAAGCGGTTTGTTGTCGTCAATAAAAATGTTAATTTAAATTGAATTTGTATAGGACATATTGCTGGAATTTTTTCAGTTCTTATTCATACCTTCTTACCTGATAATGTTTATAAATTGCACGGGGTTTTTGAACTGCACCTAGCAGCACTTTCATTGCCCCAACGGGTGGGTGACTTCATGCTCTCTGTACGTTTGACATGTAAATCCAAGTTAAATGTGTGGAAAATGGCCCCCTCTTCTGGGGTGGTGAACCCACTATTTCCAGTTAAACTTGACACCTTATTTCATGGCGGATTAATGCCCATCACGTGCCCTGTCCGGTTTTGTGTGGAATGTGAAAGTGCAATAGATACGAGCACTTACATATCCGTATATGGGTGATGAATGGATTTTTTAATTGATTTTATAGGAATCATATTTGTGTTGCTTATAGTTATGATAGGTTTTCTATGAATAAAACATTTTTCCACCTTATTTTCCCTTACAGATGTCAAGACGTCAATCTCAGGAAGGAGTATGTCAATCTGGTCGAATCAGTTCGCGATGCTGGTGGCGAGGTGAAAATCTTTTCCAGCATGCACATCTCAGGAGAACGTGAGTACTGGGGAAAATATATATAAATATAAGAAAGTTCAAGGAGAGAAATTATAGATAAATAAAGGAGTTTAAGAAGAGAAACAACTAAATATTAATAAAGGATTAAAAAGGTTTTAGAGAAATGTAATGTAACTACAATTTAGTAATTCCTCTGAATGTATATTTGTTTTATATTTTTTTTTTAATGAGTTTACAGATACTCGTAATCTTAGATCACTTCCAGATTTTTTCCTGCAGCTTCCTATTATCGGAAATAGAAATAGCAACAATGAGTCACGGTGAAGTGTTGAAGGAAACTTCTTCACTGATTTAATTAAGTGCATGCACATGCTACTTGGCCTCCTTAATTTAAACGATAGAAAGAAGCTGCAAATATAAAATCTACATGAAAAGATCTGAAAGATGTGAACTGCAGCAGCTGCTTAATTAAAAAACAAAAAGAAAACTAGGAAAAAATAAGAAGAGATATTTTCTAGAAGTCATAGCAAATTTACTTGCTTAAAAGCCTCTATGTAAAGCTAAGAAAGAATAAAGGAAAACCAAGAATAGATCCATCTTCACTTCAACATGCATAATGTTCCACCTTTTTGTCCATTTCTATGCTCAATTTGAATATTCATGTGCAGGCAGAGGCAGGCTGGCCTCCCCCCTGTGTGTGTCTAATGACCTCGTTAAAATCTATTTTTAAAGGCTGCGTTGCAATAGCTCTGCCTCGTAAACAAATATTTTATACAGAAATGTATACATGTATGATTTCTTGGAGAGGGGTCTCCCACATTACAAAGTCCAATGCGCATCATCAATTTGCATTGAAAAAGGCTGCCAAGTATCTTGCAGAAACACTTTCAATTTCATTTTGTCGGAAATTTAAAATTAATTAAAATTACATTTTCACATATTGCGAATATTTTCGGGGTGTAAAAGTGCTTGAAATGCTTTAAATAGCTTCGTTCACAAGTGACTCACGAGATGCGATTCCTACTTCGAGTTTCCCTTTCTTGTTTTTGGCAAGACTTGAAAATGGGTCGTTGGGGTTCCAAAATAGATCTTCCTCGGTACTTTGTAGCTTCGATAGCAGCTGAGGAGGCTGTAACGACTTTTTTCCCAAGTATTTCTCCCTCTTATCTGCTCGCAATTAAATTCAATGAGACATTTTAATCAGCTTCAAGTTACACAAGTATATAAGCATAGCAGAGGAAGAGTCTTGTGTAAACAGAACAAAAGTTTAAGGGAGATAAAGGGGCTCGCATGTATAGTGGAGTAAACAAAATCTGCTTTTATTACTGCCTTAATCCTGAGGTAATTGGTTAAACCCATGAATATGTAATGCTGTGTGAATGTGAAGTTCAGCACTCGCTTGAGTCATGGCCTAGAACAACCGGTGAGCCTTGGGATTGGACAGCAGAAACGCCCACAACCGGGGGGCATAGTAACATAGCTGCTGCTGCTGCAGTTCTGAGATTCAAAGTATTCACTGGGTTCAAGTATGGATGGGCTTTGTAAAGTTGACTGGAAATTCTGGTTTTCCTCGAGGTTCTACTCTTGGATTTTAAAGATATATTTCGTATTTAATTTATATTTTTATAGAGTAAACCCATTGACTAACTCCACTTTCTTTTCTTCTCCTTTAGAACTTGCTCAACTGACTGGAATCGCAGCTCTTTTGCGTTTTCCCATGCCCGAGCTGGAGGAAAGCGATGATGATGACGACGAGGAGGGAGCGGCGGGCGGTGGCGATAGCGATAGCGACTAGGAATGAAATATATATAGAATATAATCTTGGCATTTGTTAAGAGAAGCTGTAATTGTGCTAGCGATGGATATACAAGAGTAGAGATGTAGAGTAATAGGAACCACGACAGACTTGGACTGCGTCAGGGCATATACAATATAAATAGTGCTAATTCGATACGATATATACATATATACACAACATGTAACACCCTAAGTTAAACCCGTGGCTGGGCCTAGAAATTGTTTTAGTCAGATAATCCCACCCCACTTTCTTGACTGAAAAAGAAAGCCACAAACCAACACAAACCAACAACAAAAAAGATTATGAACTATATAAACGTTGTGTTCAAACTAAAATGGCCACAATTTTTGGAAAGGCTTGAGATAAGAAATGTTTTAAATGCTTGATTTATTTGCTTTAGCGAAGATTTTGCTGCGTTTAACGTTAATGTACATTTTTCTATACAAATTTTAATAACTTTTAGTGCTTTAAAGCTTCAATTCTCAAACAAAATTTATTGTTCAACATTTTGTAAAGTGCAAAATAAAATGTAACGAAATATTCTTCCAAAATATATGGATTTTTCTTAAGGATTTGCAAATGAAACCAGATTTTCTTGTGTTATTTTTTATACATTTTCATTTGTTTATTTTATATTCCTAAAAATCAAGACACTGACAAACCCCCGAAGACTCCCCAGGCCAGCTCACTTGCCCAGCTTGGCTGCCTTGGCCGCTGCCACGGCCGCCTCCTTGCGCGCCTCCCGCTTGGCCGTCTTGCGGGCCTCCTTTTCGTCGGCCTCGATGGTGCGTCGCTTCTTGCGCAGCAGCCACTCCTCCTTCTCCTTGGTCTGCTTCTCGCGGATGAGTTTGCGGAAGAGGTTACGGTGGCGGGGCTTGACCATGCGTGCCTGCAGACGGTGCTCATCGACCTCGGCCTTGTGCACCTGCCGCTTGTTCACCTTGTGCACTTTGCCCGACTGCACGGACATCTTTTGCTTCTCCTGCTGCAGGCGCTTGGCCTTCTCATCGAGCTCTTCCTCTTCTTCGTCGTCGTCGTCTGATGCATCATCATCCTCGGGATCCTCCTCGTCCTCGTTGACGCCATCGACACCGCCGTACTTCTTGTATTCAGCAGTCTCCTCTTGGTAGGCGAGCTGCAGCTGAGCATCAAGCAGCTCCTGGTCCACAGTCTCCTCTTCCTCCTTCTCGACTTCATCTTCGGACTCGTCATCGCTTTGCTCTGCGATTAAGAATTTAAATTATGAAATAAACAAAGCTTTTTAAGCTGTCCCACGAACTTACCATGCGTCTCGATCAGGGAGGGATCGAGCAGGGCCTTCTCCTCGGGCGGGATGTAGGTGTCCCGCTTGGAGTCCACGAAGGGCGACAGATGCGGCGGCAGCTTCTCGCCCAGGAAGTACTTGTTGGTGGGCAGCAGCTGGCGTTGATTCACACAATCGAAGAGCCACTGCGGCTGGATGTAGTCCCGTGATATATACTGGGTAGCCAGGCTGGGCCTATCCACGATCTGGTGGGTGATGGTCTCATCACTTTCGTCGTAAGCAGAGCCAGGATAGATGGACGAGTCCCAGGACACCTTGCCGCCAAAGGAGCGAATGATGATGACCAGTGGCTCGCGGGGAACCTCGCGATTGATAAAGAACTTAAGACCCTTGAAGAGTGTGCGCAGGCGGGCCACCTCCTGGGCCTCCTGCTTCATCTTGATGATGCGCTTCGAGTCGCCGTCCTGCTCCAGCAGCTCCATATCGATGTCCAGCTCCTCCTCATCCTCCTGCACTTTGTCCGTGCGCAGCAGCTCGAAATTCAGAGCTGCAATGCGATCGGAAACAAAGCTACTCTCGTCCTTGAGTGTGTCCTCATCGTCCTGGAGCACACTGCTGGGGAATTGCGGTGGATAGGCCAGATTGAGGCCATGGAACAGCCGGAAGTTGGTGAAGCCCAGCATAATGGTGTAGAACTCCACAAAGATGGACATCACCTTGAAGTCCACCTCCTGGCGGGACTGTGGCTTGAACGGGTAATAGTGTGGCACAATCCAAGTGACCTTCTGGCCCTTGATCTCCGCTTGGAAGTAATAGCCCTTGATCGAGATGAACACCTTGCGCAGGGACTTGGAGGCGATGATATAGTGCAAGAACTCAATGGTCAGCCGGCGGCAGAGGTTCGACTGCTCCCTGGGAATCAAGTGCAGCGAGGGGAAGGTGCTGAACAGGAAGAGCAGCGTGAGGCAGTCATCCAGATCCTTCAGGGCATCTATGAAGGTGGGATAGCGCTCCTTGACAATGTGATCGAGCTTGATTTCGGGAAACAGGGCCAGGCGACGCTTCAAATTGCGGAAGTCCTTGATGGCGCGGTCGCGGTTGCTCTTCTTGGCAAAGATCTAAGGAATTACGAGGATTATTACAAGTTTCAGGAGAATTTTTGTGTCAAACCCACCTTGTAGTCACGCAGCGTCCACACTATGGACTCGTGCAGCAGGAAGCGAATGTCCTTGGTGTGGTACAGCACCTTAATCTCTGTGGAACCTTTCTGGGCCCTGCGTCTGTGCTTCGGCTCGCGGGGATAGACGCCCTTGAGGATGCACAGCCTGCGGAAATCGTTCAGCGACAGCTGCAGTTTCCTGAGGGCAGCCCTTCGGCTAATATATTGCGTGGCCTCGCCGGATTCGTACTGCGAATTATAAAGATTTATTTATTTACGCATTCTTAAAACACATAACCTTAAAGAACTTTTAATACGCCTTAAATGTTTGAAAAACCTACCTTCTTGGGGCGCCTCATGCTGTTGGTTTATGAAAATGCGTCGTTTGTCAAGTGCAATCTGTTAAAAACAGATTTATTTAAAAAAAACACGCTGGCGACCAAAACACACGTTTTTTGTGTTGTTTGGTATCGCGTGGAAGGAAAGTGTGACCGTTGCGCGGGTTTTAAATTAAACCTGTGTTGCCAGATGAACATTTGGCTCTTCCCCTAAAAAATCTCAAAAAGTTGAAATTTCCCCACACCTGATATCCGAACCATAATTTATAGCATTAAATATCAATTTAGTTTTATAGCATAAATATTTATATTGGTGTGACCATGTAGCCGCAATATTTGAATTTAAATTAATAACGGATTTGGGGAAAGTGTATGATTTATTTCATTTGTTATTTAAACATTCTACAGAACTGGTTATTTCTGAAAATATTCTCCCCGAAAGACTAACATTAAAAACACTCTTCCTGTGCCATTGGATAACTCATTTTATTGAATCTGTTTTATTGTTTTGGTTTTGTTTTGTTGTTTTTTTTATAGGTATTGTATTGAGAAAATAACATACAGTCTAAGTTTGTTGTATTATATATAATATTCGTTATATATTAGTTAGTTTGAACATTAACTTCGTTTTTGTTTTTGCCCGCAACTCGCTTACTGCAGTCGCTTTTCGCGCTTTTTGTTAATAACAAAAGTTTGTTTATTAAACGGCCATTTCTCGTTTGCTGCGGCTCTGCTACAACTCGGCTATTTTCTTTTCGAAAACATTCGTGTCCTTGTGTCGTGTGTGTGTTTCTGTTTTTTCGAGTAGTAGCTTTCGAAGCCTTTTGTTAACGGTTCCATGTAAATGTATCTGTATCTGAGTGTGTGGCTTGTTGTTGTTGTATATTTCACCTAAATAACTAGTTAACATTTCGTTTTGATTTACATAAGTGTCGCCTCGCTCTGTTCTGTTTTCCACCATCGACTTCGGTTTCAGTTAGCGGTCCTTAAAATGCTTTATATAACGTCATATAACTCTTGGTTTATATATATCTTGAGTGCCAGCCATATATGTTTGCATGTATCGTTAGAAATTGACTATATATTTGATTTTGCATTTACGCCTCGCTCGCTTTTGATGATCTCTGTTAACTGGATGGGCTGGGGGTTCGAATGATTCTGTGTGTGGTGTGTGTGTACTTTGTATAAAATCTAAATGTCGTTAACTAGACGTACTTGTATAAAGTAAATAACTCGCTGCGTTACGTCGTATATACTCATCACTAGAACCCACTCGCTGGTTCGTCAACGAATGGCCAATGAGGATGGTACTGTACTCCTTCGATGACTGAATGGCAAACCAAATTGGGAATTCTATTTTTAAAACGGTAACCTCTTCTCTTTGTGTGTTTCTTTCATGGTTTATCGGATTATTCATACATATATAAATCATTTGTACAATCTTATGTGCTAGAAGCGTATCAGTTGTTAAAATTAATGTCTGTTATTATAATACTCTCATTGTTCGCTATTAAAAGCTACACACTCGTGTCCGTGTACTAATTACATGCCCGCTCCTGTGTTTTCGACTAAAATACACACACACTTTGTAAGGTAAAATTCAAAAGTACAACGATCCAAACTCAACAACGACAATATATAACGACAACAACGCAAAATTGTTTGGTGGGTAATGATAACTGTATTACACACGACGGCCATATGTTCACGCGCTATATATCTGCTGATCCGCTGATCGCTGGCATTACAAATCAGAAAATAAACGCATCCGGTTTATACACTTATAAATTTGAAAACGCTATAAAATCGTTAAATTAGTCTACCAATATGTTAACTATTACTTTTTACTGGATTTCATATATCGTATTTCGTATTTCGTGTTTGATTCGTCATCGATGCTAATCGGTAATCGTTTGGTTTCCTCACGTCGAACGCAAAAGAAAAATCGAAAACATATCGAAGCCGCAGGCAAACATATCGATTGACTGACAATTTGTTATTGTTTGCTGTTGGTTTTCAGTGTCTAAACAACGGACGCAACTTGAAACTGTCTCTAAATATCTTGTATAATCGAATATAAGTATATTTTGCATACATTGCATTTCTATTCTGTATTCGTTATCGTACGGAGTATTAAAAAAAAGTAATCCCTTGGAGCGTGTGTTGCACAGACACTATCTATATATGGTACATATACTGGTTTATAAAAGTTAGTAAATATATATTTATATATGTATATCGGTTTAGGTCTAGTTCGTAGATTATTTAAAGCTGAAAGTAATGATTATGTGCTCGTTCGTTTCCCGTTATTACTCGTAGACGTTATATGTGGTATATATATCGGTATCGGTATTTATTGATCAAGACGATTGTTATAGGTGATTGACTTGACAGCGCGTGATTAGTTATGGCCAGATCGATCTATAGAAATGCTACCGAATTGTGGTCTCTCTGTTCTGTGCTCGTGTGTTTGCTAATTTTTGTTTTGAAAACATCGAAGGAACATCGAATAACACATATAGTCATGCCAATTACGTTCAAATAATACGAATCGAATAGATGGGTATACTTACGGTTGGATTTTTCTGCAAAGAAAAACTCAAAAATTTGGTAGAGGACACAAAAAAATTAGCAAACACATAATATCGTTTGTTTTTTTGGTTTTTTGATTTTTTTTTTTAGTAAGTTTACTCTTTTTTGCTTTAATTTCAAACAATGATTTTTATTTTCATAGTTAAATATTTCATAAAGTATATATAGCATTACTATATCTTTCGATTCAATTTTTGGTTTGTTTGTTCTGCTTCTTCGTTATTATTATTATTATTATTATTATTAATATTATTAGCTTCCGCCTGACGCTTCGTTTATGCTTTTGTTTTTTATGAACGCTTTTGCTAATGTTTCAACAATTTTTTTGTGTTTTTGTTTTTGTTTCACTTTTACTTTTACTTTTTTACGCAATTATTCAACTTGTTAAAAATCTATAACCATAACAATTTCATATATATATATCTGTATATATATGTTTCTTGTATATATTTCCTCTTATTTACTTTGCTTTAAAGCGAGACTTCTACGGCCACTCGACATTTGTTGTGTGTTCGGTGTGTGTTTGGTGTGCGTTTCGGTTTGGATGATTCTGGAATTTGGGTGTAGTAGATGTCGGGATTATTCTTTTTCTTTCCATGAAGGATGCTGGGGGTTGTGGGCATGAGAGAAGTGCCTCGGAACAATCGTTTCGATCACAAAAACAAAGCTAAAGTTCATAGTTCGTTAACAATTTCCCTGCGGAATATCGTCGTAGTCCCAAACCCTTGGCTTTTGTACCTATTTTATAGACAGAAGAGTGGGGCGCGATATGTGTGAATAATATAGGTTTTCATGGGCGTCGTGTGTATGTGTGTGTGTGAGTGAGGGAAAATCTTTAGTACAAGTAATTGCTGGGTGTGCTTTTCCACGTTTTGTAAGGTTCTAATAAGATGTAGTTAAGTATGAGTGTATTTTCCGTTTTTTTATATAATAAATTTGACTTGGTTTTAAAGTTAATTTGGAAGATATTTTTTTAAGGTTTTTTCTATGCATTTTTTGTTTTTGTTATTACGTTGTCTTTGTTTGTAGTTAAACATACAGCTTGTATAAAAGTTTAAGTTAATTTGTTGTTTGTTCTTTTTGGAAGTTGTCTCTGTTAAAGCCCGCTGACCGAGGCAATCCTACTCGTGAGAAGTGAGCTTGCTAGTTGGAGATATATACGATGCAAGTGCTTCTTCGTATATATCGATGGACTAAAGTTATTAACTTTTATTTCGGGGATTTCGAGAGGTACAATGAGAAAGGCTGGGAGAGGCTGAGAGGGCTAAATTGCTTTCAAAGAGAGTTTTAGACAAAATAATACGTATTTTTCTTACTAAACTTATAGAAATATTGTAGAGGGTTTAAAGAATTAAATAAATTGTTCATAGATTTTTTTTTTGGGTTTTTAAAAGAGCTTTAAAGAAGGACTTCTATAAGAGTTTTTACTTCTAACATATCCTATCTAAATTAATATTTTAATATTTTTGTAAAATGAAATCTAAAGTATTTAAAGGATATATGTTTAAGGCTTTCTCAGCCAGCTCTTTGCTGAATTGTTTCAATGGGCCAAGGAAGGTGTTGTCATGGTGTTGTCTGGTGTGGAGAGGTTGTGACCTGATGTAAGCCTCGTTCAAGTTTTATACACTGTCTCCATCTCTCGTTCCCTGCTCATCTTCAGCGCCAATCTCCGGCCCCTCGTCCATATCCTATACGCGTATTATTATTATTTATTTATTTATATGGTATTTATAACTGTGTGCAGTTGAATGCACAGCACCCATGGGGTGTAAGAGCAGCCATTAAGTTGCATTAATTCTGCATCTGCATCGGCATATGTTTCTGCTTCTTTTCAGTAGAGGCAGCATCTATATATATATTTTTTCCATGCATATATAATTATTTCCGATGCGTTACAACTGCTGTTGTTCGGTTTTTCGCATTGAGACTCACATATCGTACATGTATAGAGGGGTATATATAGTGCGATGCCACTGCTTCCTCTAATTCATAAAAATTATTGCTTTCTGTTCGAGTGTATCTCTGTGTCTGTATCTGTATCCGTGTTTCTGTATCTGTGTGTGTGTTTTGTGGGTCTGTCGTTTCCTTAACTTGACTGCGAGCCATATGCAAACGTCTGGATATCCGTTAGATACATTGCCTACTTAAGTATAGTTGCATATATATATATGTATATAGTAAGTTATCTTCTGTTATATATAAAATATATATATGTATGTATATAATTAGGTGTATATATGTATGCGTTTTATGTTAATTTACTTGGATTTCGCCTCCAGTTAGCATTTCTTTGCGGCCGTTTTTAGGGATTTTTAGTTTTTAGTTTTAGAAAAATGTTACGTACCTTCTAAATAAAGAGAGCAAGTTGATTTTGTTTCATATTTTCGTTAAATATCGTCTTATATGTCGTTTATATATATATAAATACGTTAATATATATATGTACTTGGGGGACTTCATTAAGCAAAAAGTATATGAAATTAGTTTTGGTTTTCCTTAGTTTTTTTTTTCTTCTTTTTTGTTCGTTTTTAGGCTTAGTATTTTTTGTTTGGATTCGAAGTATAGTCTATATAATAAACATGGTTTCAATATAAAGTTAAATTTAAACTCTGCTCCTCTCCTCTACACGCCAACAAGAATCAGAATTAGAATTAGGATCAGAACTAGAATCATAACCATAACTAGAATTAGGATTAGAATTAGGAATTAGGAATTAGGAATTAGGAATTAGAATCGGACTCTGGAATCGGTTGATAATAATCGATAATCATAATGCTCTGGTTCGGATGTATGGCAAATGTTTTAGGTAGTAGCATTCCCTACGTGTTCCGAGTATAATTGTAGCTTACTTTGAGAGAGTTTTTCATTCTTTCTTTGTTTTTTGTTTTTTTGGTTTGTCGATTCGTTCGTACGCAAATTATCACTTAATCAATATATATATATAGAATGCCATGTAAGTGTGTGCGTGTGAGTGGGTATATAAGTATTATGCGTACAAGTCGTAAACTAGATAGAGTTTAGAGATAGAGGCTCTGGATAAAGCTTTAGGAGAAATCGTAGTAGAGCACGCAACTGAAAGGCATCTGCTCGATCAACACAAAACACTTTGTATGCGCTCCTCGCTCCACATTCTATCGTACCGTATCGCATCGTTATCGTATCGTATCGTATCATTCGTACCGTATATAGGGGGTGCCCATTTGTGCCAAGATATCATATATATATATATTCGTAGATACGTACGTGTACACGTAGTTAAAACCCAAATAGTTTAGATAGTTTAGTAAGAGAGAGTCGTGGTGGTGGTCGGGAAGCCATTGTCTCGCTAATATGTTTGTAGAGATAGCAGATACGATAGGGAGGATCGGGAGCAAAGGTTGTCGTAGAGTATAGGCCATATAGGGTGTGTGTGTGTGTCGGTGTCGGTGTCGGTGTGGGGCTTGCGTTAAGAAGCTGCGCGGCTAACACTTTAAAGTAAATGTCTTTCGAAAAAGAAACGCTGGCACTAACTAACTCGCATTTGTTAACGTTAAGTTTCATCATCGTGATGTGTGATTGCGGCTGAGTGAGTGTGTGTGTGTGTGTTGTGTCCTGTGTGTGTGAGTGTTTTAACAATTCGATTATTTAGCTTTAGTCCTTTTTGTTAATTAATTTGCTATCCATTCATTAATTCGCTTGTATATAGTTTAGCTAACTGGATGTGAGGTCGTATCCTTGGGGCTTCCTCCTCCTGGATCCGCATCCGTTTTGGACACCCGGGGTGTCCTCGGTAACTGCCTGGTATGTTTGTCTTTGCCCTTGCCCCTTACACCGGGCAAGTGATCAGGTCGTATTCGAACATCAGCGAGACGGCGACAAAGACAAAATACAGCAGAAACATGGTGAAGCCCAGTCCCTTGTTCATGCGCCAGCGGAAGCAGGCTATCGATAGCACCACGAACACCAGCATCATAAACAGGATGGTTATGGAACAGACCATGCCCACCGAGTTCACCTCCACGGGCGCCCCATAGATGATGCCGTACAGCAGCCAGGGTATGGGCAGGCTATATGGGGGAAGGGGTTTCAGTTCCAGTTAGTTTTTCCTTCGCCATGGGTTGATATACTATAAAGCCAGCTTGGCGCTCACTCACCCCACGGTCACGTCGAATATGTTGCTGCCCACGGAACTGGACACGGCCATGTCGCCGAATCCCTTGCGTGCCACAATCACCGAGGTAATCAAGTCCGGAATGGATGTGCCCGCTGCCAGGAAGGTCAGGCCCATGACCTATTGGGTTGGAAAGAATGTGGTTGAAAAAGGGTTAATCAGCTGCAGGCTAAAGCAGGAGGGAGCTCCTCTACACCAAGAATATTTTTCTTGAATTAAAATCGAACTGAAATCGTACCAAAATTGCCTTTAACAAAAATCAATGTTCTCTTAACTATGTTCAGTTTATCTTTTTAACTAAACTTTTGTTCAGTATTTCCCCTTGTTAACGACATTTTTCTTCAACTAAAAAAGGCACTTTTGGTGGATTCAGGGATTGTCTTCAGCTGAGTATACCTCAGGCGGAATTCGCGCCGTGTCGCCGGCCACATTGGCCCACCAGACCATCAGGTAGGAGAAGGCTGCTATCCACACAATGGAGCCTATGAAGGTGACCGGAAAGAAGCGTTTGCCGCGCGGCGTCCGCGTGTCGGGCAGTGTTAGCCACATGGGCACCAGAAGCGGGGCCACCAGGACGTAGGTGAGCCGCTTTCGCGCCGTATCCGGCCAGGCCATGCTCAGTGGTTCCGGCTCATCCTCGATTTCGGGCGCCTTTTGTGTCGGCAGGGTTAGTGGGAGATAGAAATTCGATTAGGGCTTGGACCGAACTGGACTGCAGTCGAGTTGTTAGATGTTAGTCTTAGCCATAGTATATGGTTATATATATATATATAATATTGAATATATAATACGGAATTTGTTGTATAAAATATATAGTAAAAATGTGGGTGTTGTGAGTGAGTCAGTGGGTGGTGGCGGTGGCGGTTGATTGATTCGATTCGATTCGGTCTCTGAGGTGGAATGCTTTCTGAGCTATGTTTACAGATGGGTCATGAGTCGGGTTACACTGGTGGTTTACTTGGATATGTATTTATCAAAATTTCGATTCCCGGCTGGGGGAGAACTCACTCACAGACAGGCGGAGATCGGGGAGGGATCGGTGTCAATATCGAGTTACTTAGTGTGATACGAGTTCCAAATGGATGCACTTACTTCTACTTAGCGGGGCTACACAATTACGATGCGATGCTGATTGGTGCTGGGAGGAGGAGAGATGGTTGGACTTGAACGTGAACGTGCAGAGATCAATCAGCATCGCGGGTACAGTGGTGCTACGGTGCATTCGTACAGTGGGCATGCTCAGTAAGTCTAGTCTTGCAAGTGCAACGACACACACAGTCTACACAGTGTCGATCAGAGTCGATCGAAGTCGAGATATCGTGAACGAAAGTAGAAAGTAAAACCGGTTAAAAGGAGTGACTAGATCTATAGTTCATATCACTAAGCTACTCGAGCTCTACTAGAGTGTAGGTGTGACATCATAACAGCAAGTGTGTGTGCGTGTGTTATATATATTTTTAGAATTATTATTTTTATTAAGTTAGTAGGTGACGGTATTCGGTGGCCTTTCAAATGCAACAACTAAGTGGAAATTTATATGCGATCTACACACTCCACGCTCCTGGCCAGTGGCCATCGTTTGACTCAGCTTTCCCACCTGGTGGGAATCTCTATATTCGGGTTTTTATCGATCAACACCGCTACAAATATGGGGTTAGTCATTAACAGCTTGTGGTTTCTGGACTTGGTATTATGGGCAATTATCATTAATCATCACCTTGGCTTGATGTGCTTTAATTTACGATATTGTAATTAGATATTTTATTAGATCAAAGGTTTATTGTTGGGGCCTTTAATTAATTATAGTAATTTACAGAGTGAAAACAATTAGAAAACTCATTTTAGGATTCAATAGCAACTGTATAATTAGTATTACAATTAAAAAAACAATTCTTTAGTGTGAATTTATGTGATTTTATTTACGATATTCAATTTAATTTAATTTAATTAAGTAATGCCTATTTTTTTCATTAAAAAAAATGTATAAAAATAGTCAAAGATTTAAAAGAAATTAAGCTTTCTTTCACATTGTAATGTACTTAAATTCTAATATTTATCTAGTCAAAACGAGGCCACTGTCAAGGAGCTTCAGTGTTCGATTCGCGTGCCTTTGTCCGATATTCTCTTTGTTAATTTGTAGAAAATAAAGAAAAAACAACACTTTCATTGTTTACGATATATAGTAGTTGTTGTTAGAAATGATAAAGATCGTATGCAATATATAGAAGAGCGAAGATAGGTAGATATAGAGAGAAAGATAGATAGAGAGAGATCAATAAAAATTGTTCATGAAACTAACTTTGATGCTAAATTTGCGTGTCTGAATTTTGACCCTCTGCTCAATCCAGCTAGGACGTCGACCACTCAACGATGGCTTTAGGTTGATTTTTCAAGATATATAATACAATATATATTTATATATTTTTGTATGGGGCAAGTATTTTGGGAGAAGAGTACACATTTATATAAGTAAATATTTCATTTTCCGCTCTTCTGCGGCCAACTTCTCAGAATCAGATCAGTTATGGAAATAAAACTTTGATTAAAACTTAAGCTGTTGGTAAAAAGTTGAAGACTTTCGGGGGATTAGACAGAAAGATAGATAGATAGACTGTTCGCAATGTGTAGAAGAGAGAGGTGTGGGGAATCGGGGGAATACGTTACAAACACATACGGAGCGGGAAATAGTTGAAACACAAACACAGTTTCCTTTTTATTGTGTAGAGGGATTTTCTTTTTTAATTTTCTTCAAGAGCGAGGGCCAACTCGGAAAAAATTCGGTTTGAAGCGGCCTAAGGGGCCAGCCATGTTGTGTCTAATTGTGAGTCGAATTCAAATGACGGTGGCGGTATTTGAGGCGAGTCAGCACCTCAGAATTTTGTTTGTTTGCTTTGTGATCTTTGCATAAATCAAGAACAAAATAAGAATGTAATTAATAATCAACTAGGAAGTGGGTTTATCCTCGGTTAGCCGAAGTCTGAACACCCTTGCAGATGGAAGTAGGGAGTGGTTTAAAACCCAGATTTTGTATGACGGAAGAAAACTTTTAGTTACTAATTATTTACAGAAAGTATTTTTTTTATATTTTAATATCAATTTCAAATACAAATTTAATTAAGCCAAGAATTATTTAGGATTTTGGAATAAGTTACTGAGAAGCTAATATATTTCTTACTGCACGGAAATTCTAGTTTGAATTCTAAATATTCTGAATTATTATTTCATCGATAATTTCGATATTTGCATTTACAAAGTTGGTGAAATAATCGATGTCAACATCGCGGTTTCAGACAGACTAAGGCTGAGATCATTACCAAACGAAACGGAACTCCCTGGGAGTCTCTGCAAGGGGCAAAGTGGGTTGTGCTCTCAATGAGCATCCGGAATGCAATGCTACTAATGTCTCTGCCTTGGCTGATTTTTCTTTATATTAAAAATACTGCATAGCTGATGGGGGGAGGCCAAAGCCAAGTGCTTGCGCCTATGCATAAAAATGTTGGCTTTAACTGAGAATATAAGCGATTTACGGGCACACACTCCCCGGGGGGAGTGTGGTGCTATCGGTGGGTGTGTGTGATATTGGTGGTTTTGGGCGCAGCTACTTTGCATTGGAATGACTGCATCGCATCGCTTTGCTTTGCTTGGCACATCAATGAAATATGAATGGAAATTATAATATGCGAGGCGCAATAATGACTGGGGTTCTCCCCTCAGCGGTATTGTTCGGTATTTACTGTATGTATGTTATATTGTTCTGGGCGGTGGTGGAGTAGTGGTGGTTGTTGGTTCAACGCTAGGTACGAGTAACGATATTAGGTAAAAGACACAAAGCAAATGAGTTCCAAATGGGTCATACGGTACGAGTATACGAGTATGCAAAAATTTCACTATTCCGAATTAGCTCTTCTTATTATTCTGGGGCAAGACAAAACACACACAGAGAGATATAGATTGATAGAATAGGTAGAATAGATTGATAGTTCGATAGAGATGGATGGATAGATGTGGCCATGAAGGTACTCCGTAGGGTGGCAAGAGATAAACATACACAAACCAAAAGGATAAGACGGAGGGGGAGTGGAGTTAAGGCGTGTGTTTGTGACAGATAGAGATAGATAGAGTGTGTGTGTGTGTGTGGTGGGTGGGGATGGGTTGTGGGCTGTGGGTGGGATTCGTTTATATTTTTTTTTTTGAACAGTTGAATGGAAAAGAATTCGGGCACAAATCGTTGTTTAGTTAAAGTCAAAGTTAAAGTAAACCGAAAATCCATAAGAAAGTCACACATAAACGTTGCATAAACACACAGACAGATCTTTCTCGTATGTATTCTCTTTGTTTTTTATTTCCTCCGGGGCGGACTTGACTTACTGCCTAAAACACACTTATATATTTATGCAATTGACACTTTTGGAAATGAAACCGCCATTAAAACACCAGTGGGAAAACATCAAATTGGAAAAGGAGAGGGAAAGAGTATACATCAAAACATATATAATTTTGTATGTGGAATGGGAAAGGGCATAAAAAACACACCATGGTTCAGTTTAGAATCAGTTCAAACGTTGCTTCAATCGGTTAACCAATCAGTTGCTCAATCAATCAATCAATCAATCGATTAGCAATGCAAAGGAAACATGCCAACACAGCTAGAATTGAAAAATGGTGTGTATATATTTTTGTGGGTCGCTTGAACTGGTCGCTAAACCCTGCCTGTCTGGCAAAACTAGGTAATACATCAAATTGGAGTTGGTTTTTGCCGGTTTTCATTTCTTTTTTTTGGGTTGTTTTTTGTTTTGGGAAACACAATTTAATGCTGACAATAACGATAGTTGATTAACGATTATCATGAAGAAGCTTTCAATGTATTTAAATCATATATAATATTTCTGCTATAAGATATTGTTTGGTGTCACAAAATAATTATAGATTTCCCTGTTTTTGATTTAATTTTAAAATTTACGATATTCTATTTATTTTACATTTTTCTAATATTTTTTTTGTTTTGTTAAAATTTAAAAGATTAAATATTTCAAGTTTACGATATTAAAATTACGATGTCAGATTTACGATATTCAAAAATTTCCTTCTCAAAACTAATCTCGTTTTCAGCTGTAATTAAGTATCCTTATTATGATGACCGATATTGCCTGAATTGTCATTTAGTCGCTTGTATGAAGAATGCAGCGCATTTTGTGTGACACAATCAATCAGTTTTTATATTTTTCAAACCAAAAGGAAAGACAATAATAATAATCGTAAATGAGTAATATTAAAAAAATCATAAATTTCCAACTGAAAATCATGCCTAAGGAAAATCATGAGCATCGTAAATTATTTCATTAGCACTCCGCACTCGAAATCAGGCAATGGATAGAGGGTGACTTACCGAGTCGAGGGTGGTGTCGATATTCCCGTTAGGACGATCCCCAATGGTGGTCTCCTTCAGGTTGATCTTGACGTGGTTGGCCGCCGAGGTGGTGGCACCACCGCGCTGCGGCTTGGTGGCATCCAGCAGCACCTTCAGCGAGGCGATGGCGTGCAGCTGTGTCGCCTTCTCGTCCACTTTGCCTGGAACATCATCTTTGTCATTGTAATTGTGTGTGGTTTTTTTTTTGCGAGTGTTTTCGAATAAATCGATAAGAAATGCAGTGTTTGTTGTTGTTGTTTTTGGTTTGTTTGTTGGTACACAAAACACGAGAGTGTGTGGTGGTATTGGTGGTGTTAGAATAGCGTTGTTGTCGTTGTAGAGTAGTGTGTGTGTGCGGTTACGGTATTCGGTTTTCGATTTACGGTTTTCGATATTGTTTTTGTTGACACACAACGAATTGAGTTTTGAACGCAAAATCCAAGTGTTTTTTTTTATATTTTATTTGATATTTTTGGTTTGGTATATTTTTTTTTTTTTGCGAAAAATTAAAAAAGAAAAAAAGAAGAAAAAGGAAAGAATAAAATTGCATCGATTAAAATCAGAAATAAACGAATTAACCCAGTTACGAGTTTCATTTTCAGATTTTTAGTTTGTTTTCTTTCTTAGAGCTTTTTAATTTACAAAGAAATTCATTTTGGGGGATTTTTTTTTTGGATTGGATCGTTCATATACGCAAATATATGTCTATATGTATATTGAAAATATTTTATACAAAATGTTGATGTCAGTTGCGAGACAGCATTTGGAGGTTGCTTGAGTAGGTCGAGACAGTTACGGGGTTAGCGGATACGGATAAAGTCTAGTCTAGAGTTATCTTTTTTATTTCGGGAGGGGGTTTTGGCAGAACAGAGCAGTAGAGAGAGACAGAAAGAGAGAGAGCGAGAGAGATAGAGAGCGGGGGAGCAGACTAGGACTACGACTAGGACTAGATATAGTAACTAGGACTAGGCTAGAGATCACTACTGATATTTACCGTGTCAGAGGCTCTTGGGTATTCGGTCTAACTTGGTCTCAGAATCGGAATCAGCGTAGATCCGATTCGATCTATTGAGTGTGAACTTGTGTTTTGCACTAGGAGCTGATTAGTATTTCGATCTGGTTTTTCATGATAATGTTAAGGGGATCGGACGGCGGGGTTTTTTCTGATGGCTTTTCGATATTCAATTCAATTGGATTTTTCTGTTGTCAATGAACGGCATGAAGTTTGCTTTTGAATTTACATTTTCTCTTTCAGGGGAAGGCTACGTTATATTTTTACTTTTTGAAGAGACCCCCTTCTATAGCACGGCTCTAGCTATATACATATACATATGTGTGTATATATGTACACGATTCCGTTGGTCTTACAGCTAAGCTAGGCTTACATTTCTATAGATCGCTTGTGTGTGTTTTTGGAGGGGTTCTTAGGTCACTAAAGCTATCGATATCCTAACGTTGATTTTCTTTTTTTTTTTTGGTTTCGATATACAGACCTAGAGAAGAACATGCTCATTCAGAGAACTGAGAGCAAAAGCACGACTAGATTTTGCGATGGGAGTTGTGTTCTTATGACCAACCTGCTAAGTAAATCAATTCGAACGAAGTCAAGGTTCTGTGACAAAGATTTCCGCCACTTCTTGGCCGGATTTCCAGGCTGTGCAGGCCCCAAAAACACAATTCCCATACAACGAGCATAACGAGTTGAAAGAAACGCACAGTACACATAAGTAAACAATATTTTTGACGAACATTCCAGTGGCAAAAAGCGATCGGACCTATGCAAAAACACAGCCTCTGAAACAAGCTCGACTAGACGCACATGCACCGGAGCTCGTTAATTGTTTTCAATAGTTTTCTATCTACTCGGATGTGTGTGGATGGGTGTTCAGTGTAGTATAATGTAGCTGAGTCTGGGCCCGACTTGTGGCGAAACAGCATTGCTGCGAGCCAATTGTACTAGTTGCTAACTAATTACAATTTCAATTACAATTACAATTACGATAATGATTACGTTTAACACATACAACATTAAAAACGCATAGTTCAATATGTACAGTATAAATTGTTTTGTTTTTGTCACGCGTCAAACTCAACTCAACTCAATCTGGCAGCAGTCGGTGGCATAGGTACTAGTATTCAGGCATATATTATATTATATATACTATATATCGTGGCCAGTACTGGGTACGTGTGCCATTGAACTGCGCCAGCAAACTCTAGGAATTTATGATAATCTCTCTAGGCTCTAAGATATATAACGCATATGTATATATATATATAGATATTGGTATAAATGTAACTCCAAACTGACATTGAACAACATAAAATATTTTCTTTATTTTTGTTTCAAATTTCTTGTTTTTTTGTTTTTGCTTTTCTTTTTTTTATTGTTTCATTCTTTGGTTTTGTTGTTTGTTGCAACAAAATGAAAAACAAAGCCGAAAATAAATCAGTAAATAGCATTTCGGTGAAGCATTAGCAACTGAAGGCGAAAGAATAAACACCTACCCTGCCTGACCTAACAAGCAAACTCTGATTGAGATTCACTTTGGGTTATAGATACAATAACTGAATCATCTAATTAATGGTAAACGGTTTCGTGGCTTGTACATGGGGAATTCTAGTCTAGAGAGCCCTGCTGTCTGTGTTGGCTTTGACAGGATTATACGATTTGTAATATATTCTAGATAGTTTAATTAATCATTTTTAATTGTTTTAGAGGAATCTATAAACTTGGAGCTTAATAACGTTGTATTGCTAGTACTTAGGAACGATTCATTGAAGACTAATCAAGTGGAAATATAGATTTTAGAACAGTTAAAATATATTTAATTTCAGAGAATACATTTCCAGTACGGCAATGATCCTTTATTAATTTTAATAACATATTCACAGAGGAAATCAACTTGATGGAAGCTTATAAAATTTTAATTCGACCTTAATTTGCATGGAAAAGCTTTCTTTTAATTACTCAAGACTAAAATTTGATTTATATTTCATTTACAAAATATTAAAGTAATCAATATCTTAAAGTATTTAAAAATAAAACTATGTAAGCTGTATTGCAAATCCTACCAACTTTACTTTACGCTTTCTATAAATAATTTGAAAATTCTAATAACGCTTAAATTTTTTAAGAAAGGGAAAGAAGAAAACATTTAATTAATTACAAAAATTGCCCGATGGATCGATATATTGGCACCTATATAGTATATAAAATAATTTCAATTGGATTTGGATTGGCATCTGAAGGTGAAGGCTACGCTACAATTTCAAAGTGTTCGCTGCGAACTGAACCTTCCCCAGCGATTTTTCACCTGTCCGCGAGTTGAGGTAGGCCCACTTGGAGCTACACGAATTCTAACACCTCGCACCTGCGAACCTTGGCGAGCACGCCCCTGAGTGTTGCCTCATTCCGAATCCAAAATCCGACTCCGTGTTGGATTTGTTCGTGGTTCGCTGTGGGCCATTGCCGTGGCAACGACACCGATAGCCGAGGCCTTCCTACACATTTTCCACATTTTTCATGGGTAGATACACGGCCGAGAGCCTAATCCATACCAAATCAATGGTGGAAAGTCATCGGGGCCAAGCTGATTGGAAACTTTGCAGAACTACAGACTCTATCCTGTTTTGGGGGATATTGATATCGCGATGGCCTTTCCCTTCCTGTGTTTCCTACACAAAAAGGAAACGGAAGGGTTGGCTCTATTTTCCCTCCTATTACTATTTTTTGTGCTACTTTTTTGCTTGTTTTTTTTTCTGTTATTTTTTTTTTGGTGTTAGTTCGCGTCGACGCTCCGTCTGGGCCTGGCGTGCTAATTAGGTAAGTGGCTCCAAGGTCGCCATTAAAAAAGTGAACCAAAGGCAACGAAAGCTAAAACCAAATTGAAAGAAAAACAAAACAAACCGAACTGAGGCAAAGAAGAACCAAACGGAACTGAGGGCAACAACGCAACGTAAAAGCGAAATGGAAGTGGAAATCGGAGCATAGACATAGATACAGATACAGATGCAGATACAGATATAGTAATTGGGCAGAGCGACAGAAGTGGAAGGATGAGCGAAAGTAACTTCTGGCTGGCAAGTCAAACATCCAATTAGAAGACAACAGAAAATTGTATACAGAGTTCGAGGTAACGCAACCGAAAAAAGTAGAACGTAAAACTGAATAGAACGATTTTGTACTTTTTTGAAACAGAGATATAGATAACAGGTAAAGGTACAGGTACAGAGTATATATAGTATAGTATATAGTAGAGTAGAGTTTGGATGTTATATTGCATTTGTATATTTATCTTATTTTGGATGTAAGCGTGGGTGGTCTGGGAATATCACTGAGGCAAAAATCCAAAGTCAGGAATGGGTTTTCTTTTGTCATAAAAAATATAATCAAGAAGCTATCACTTTGAATCACTTTCTTTAAATGTTTACTGTACGCTGACAAAATATATATTTATCATATAAATATATTTAAAGTTAAAGGCTATGCAACAGCACAGCAGAACGACTGTCACAAAAATTACTCATACGCCCTGTATGTTCGGTTTCATTTGTTTTGACATTTAGCAATAAAGCGTATGGCAGATTTACATTAATGAGTTTTACTTTAAATAATTGTATTAAGGCAAATAATGTCAAGAGATTCAGAAAATTGTTGTAATTGTTTCATTATAAAAATACTCGTTGTTCTTAAGCAAAAATTTATATTTTACTGAAAACTTCGGTTACTTTAATTTTTTGCATGTAAAGTGGCTACTTGAAAGTCTTTTAAAAAATATTAAATCTTTAAATAATATTTTTAATTCTATTCTTTTATTATCCTAGATTTCCTTAAGACTTTTCTCTCAGTGAAGGAGTTCGGGAAATGGAATTGGGACTTGGAAATTGGGAACTAGAGGCCTCAGGACCTCTGGGGAGTTGCGGACTAGGGTTGATGCGGTAAGCGGGAAATTTCATTATGGGTACTTTTAGTTGCCAAATTTCTTTTTATTTATTTTTTTTTGGCAATTGGCTTATTTTTTTCTTGGCTTTACTTGTGCAAAACACACTGTGGCAACTCAACGGACTTACCATCGTGTAGTGGATCTATCGTGTGTATCATTAGCTGTAACAGGCCGTGGCGGAACTTGGCGCCGGTCTGAGTACTACCCGAGGTGCCGCCCCCGCCGCTGCTATTACCTGTGGCGCCCGCGTTGCTCGAGCCCGGCGGACCCGAGCGCGTTTCGCTCGCCGCACGCGATGTCACCGAGCCGCCCGGCTGGGTGGCCATCGATGTTTCCGAGGAGTTGGCCGCATTACCCTGCAGGTGAAGGAACGGAACGGAACAGTGGGTGGCGTTGGGTTTTTTTTTTTTTTGGTTAGGTTTGCGGTAACCATAACGGCGTAGGGTTACGGTTACGTTACGGTTACGTTTACGATTACGGATTGGGGTTTTTCATTTGATTGATTTTTCGATTTGTGGTATTTTTTCGAAAGAGCGGTGTAATGTTCATTATTGGTAGTTTTTGTTAATTTTATTTTTTTTTTTGTAATGGTAAGCATATTTCGAGAAAAAGGTGAAAAGAAGAAGAAGAAAAGTTTATTATTGCAATTTGTATAAATTTACAAGTTGAGTGTAGCTTTTTTGGAGGGTTTTTTTTTCACTGTCATGTTGCTGTTGTTCTTGTAGATTTGTTCTGGTTGTGATATCTGTTGTTGTAGTTGTTGTTGGTGTGGACTGTTGGTGTAGTTGTTGTAATTGTTGTACTTGTTGTTGGTGTGTGACTTAAGAACTAATCGAATCGGTAAGTGCAAGTTAGTTGGGGAGCCAATATCTGAACGGAAATCAGAGAACATTAATCAAAAACACAAAAAAAGTAAATAAACTGATAGAATGATCAAATATATATACGTAATACCGTTTACCACAACATCCAACACAATATGTTACGATACACGGACCACTTGCGATCGAACTGTGCAGCTGATCTAGGAAATATATATATAGTACAGTCTGGGGATCAGAGAGAGAGAGAGAGAGAGATTGACAGTCTGGAACTTACATTCGATTGGCTCTTTGACCTTGGCTGTCAAAGGTGGATGTTTGGAGGAGTACGAAATATACATATAACAAGTTTCAGAAGGTTCTTATTTTTTTGTGCAACAAAATAAACATATCGATCGGTGCCAAGTCAACACACTTTCATTTATTTACAGAAGGAAAGTAGTAGAAGTAGTAGGTGCTAAGGATCGATCTTGGAAGTACCTTGCCCCTTTCGGAGTCGTATATATATACACATTACAAAATCAAAATGATATAAGTTCGAGGATGAGGGAAAACAAGAAGAAACGAGAAGAAACGATGAACACACACTTTCGTATTTTTTTTGTCGTTGGAAATTTTTTCTGTTTGTCTGTTGCAACAATTTTTGTTGGGGTTGTTTTTTTTTTTTTAAATACATACAAGCTTTATATGACTTTTTCTCTTTGGTAATTTCTTTTCTTTGTATATATATTTTTTAAAGATATATCTGTATTTGATATTTGTCAAAGCGCAGTGGGAAGTTTTGTTGTATTTCATTTTGCCTTCACTATAATCAAAAAGAAACAGATAAAACACAAAACACATTTGGAAAAACTTTGTCAGAGAACTGAAACCGAAAAAATACGTTTTCAATCGATGCGAATTAATTGTTGGCACATTAGCGAAGGAAGCGCAGGCAGATGAGGGATTCGGATCGGATTCGGAATCGGAATCGGTGGGTTTAACTAATGCAATTGCAAGCACTAACTATAAGGCTACGAGAGTGTCCAAGAGGTGTACTAATTATACGATATTTACGATATGAGCGGGATGGTGACTAATGGGGACTCTAATGAATGAATGGAAACGATATGATAATTGGCCTGGTACCTGATATACTATATATATTCTGTTTACTCTACATGCCTCAAAGTGGTGTAAATGAGAGCTTGTCTTTCGTAACTCCCCATTCATAAAACTGGAACTCGAACTGGAAGTGGACGTGGACGTGGAAGCGAGACAGGTGCAGGGCCGGTCTTAACAAGTGGCTCGTGCCCAGGTGAACTACCCCACCGTGCTGATTATAATGCTAATTAATGCCCAGTCATGATCGAATGCCTAATGGCTAATGGCGGGGTTTTCAGCTCCGATCACACTCATTCACCGTTCGGCCTAACTCACTCACCCATCCACTGACGCAAAGACCCAAGACACCTGCGAAATCCACTGAGAAATCAAAGAGAAAAGAACTCTCTCTGAGCAGGTTTATTCACCTTCAACCTGTTCCAAGGTTTGATTAATTTTTGACACTGCACTTAGCCACGAATCTATATTAGCTGCAGTTTGTTGTCGTGTATGAAATCACGCCAAAAGTATTTTATAATATCGAAAATTCATCACCGATCGCCGGAGACAAAGACGTTGTGCGAGGGGGGCAAATTACGTTCGTTACCAAAGCGCTTAAATCACATAATGAATTATTTAAGTCCAGCATGAATCACACAAACAGTAATTCGAAAATCAACTCAAGATTCAAGACACTCAAGCTCGAAATTTCGCCCCTGAGTGTTGACCTGAGTGATCTAAGAGATGCAAATCCGCAAGACAAACAGACTCAAACTCGATATTGTCACTCAACCTGTTTGCTTATGATAGTGTAATATATATATATATATTCGCTGAGCGATCGGAAGAACTGTCAAGCTGTCCAGCCAGGGGGCGACCCCGAAACCCGTTCCAAGAAATGAAGCAAATATTCCTGGTAGTGTGACGTCCCAGCCCAGCATTTGTTTACGCTCCATGTTTGGCTTTAGTAAACAAAGGCGAGTGATAATATATCCACTGATAACCGGCTGATCGGATCGAAGCGAATCGCTGTGGATCGGATGCACTCAGTGGCGAGCCGAGGCCCGGGCTTGAGCTCGGCTCCGCCGCTGCGGTCGGTGTAATCCGAGTCTTTATATATAGCGCCTAAGCCCGCGCGAGCCTCACTTAGTTACGAACCTCTAACCGAACCGCATCGCAACGCGAGTAGCAAAAGCCACAATGTTTCAAAAAAGGATTATCGAACTGATCACGGTCCTCGTGTACTGGATGCTCCTCACACCGTACATCTACAAGTTCTGCAAAGATCGTGATATTGTGAAATTTAGTGCAGACCACCTCATCAGCTCCATGGGCGATCACTGCACCTTTGCCCTGTGCTTGATGATTGGATACGTGGTCTTCTACCGGGTTGTAATCTTCATCTACATGAAGCTCAAGGAGTGCGACATCCGAATGTGGGACGACCTCAAGCATGCCAAGGATGACCCAGAGGCACACTTTGGCAAGAAGTCACACTACAAGCCTGTTTCCCTGGAGAACGTGGATGTGGTGGACTCGCCACCTGGAAAGTTGAGAAAGACCAAGAGTATGGACTCCATGAAGAAGAAGGCGGGCAAGCATTCCGCCTCGCCACCGCCCATGATCCGAACCATCAGCAATCCGTTGCTCATCGAGAGCGACCTGGCGCGCATACACATCAAGCACGAGACGCGGCGTTTGGAGAGTGCCACCTTGCCCAGACACCAGCAGCTGGCCCAGGTCCATCCCAGTCCCAATCCCAGCCTGAGAAGTGCACCACCCGTGCCAGTAATGGCGAAAAGCGCCACTCTGCCGAACCACTACGGCCACGGCGTGATCATGTCACCCAAGGTTCTGATGCCCAGACCTGAAGAAGTGTAGACAGACTTCAAAAGCCGCGCCCAAACTATTTTAATTTTTTTTTTGAAATAGTTTATGTGACAGCATCAAGTATTAGCTACTGCCCAAAGATCGATAATCGAGATAATCGAGAAACCACGAAATTAGTCAAACACCACATACATTCCCCTGAAACTCATTCCAGTTAGTGAATTCCTTAGTTAGTGAATTATATTTATGTCATAAGACTGCTCCTGTTATCTGTGTTTAGTTATCGAAACGCAAACAAACATTTATGCGTAATAATCATACGTCTATTTATACGACTATTTATACGACTATAAATACGATAAAAGCTGAATAAATTATATTGTATTTGTGAAAGCGAAGGTTTGTTTATTTGGAGAAATGGAAAGAGAACTCTGGGTGAGAAAGGACTTCTATGTTGGAAAATTATTAGTTATGGAGCTGGATTATTTTTTGTATAGAATTTGTACTGACTTAACATTTTCATACATATCAAGACGCTTAAAAAAAGGTGTAGGGTCAAAAGTTAACGATTAAGGTAAGTATTATGATTTATATATAAAAGAAATGTTTCTTTTGGAAGCCAATACTTTAATACTCTGTCATTAAAGTAAATTTTGGATAAGAACGATTGGATAAATTAATTTAGCTAGATTATTTTTAATAAAGTCTATTTATCTAAAGGAATCTTTAAAAATCCGCTTTCGAAATATTTTTTACAACGAATATCGTAAACATTCTTGCGCTCAAAGCACTGCTTTCCTTTAGGCGGTTTTTGGAACAATTAGGACGAGCAACTTCTTCGGAAAACTATCTTAAATCTTCTTTTTAAAAATTTTAAATTCAAATAAAAATATATATATTTTGTTGCTTAATTCAAGTTGACGCTTCTTAATGGCTTAAAAAGGTGTGTGCACATGGGGGGTGTGTGTTTTACAGAGCAAAAAGCGTGGAATACAGAAAATTTTACTACGCATGCGTACGTTCTCTTTCCCTCTCACTTACTCCCTCCCATTCACTCTCGCACTCGCACTCACGCAGCATGCGGCCAGGCTCGAGTCTCGACTGGAAGATCAAGATCAAGTTCAAGCTGTGTTTGTGCAAAAAAGGTTTCTTTCTGGGTTAAACACACTCGCATGCAGAGTTCTTGGGGGCAGGTGTAAAGTGTATGTGTGTGTATATGTGTGTCTAGTGAGTGTGTTTTGTGAATGTGTGTGTGTTCAGTGGCTGGTTTACATGTTTAGTGAGAGGAGTTTGGTGGATTCACACAAGTCGAGAGACGCATAGCAAATCAAACGTTTGACTAACAAATGGAATCGAAGCTAATACTAAAGAGGAAATCAGAAATCGAACTATAGTGAGTAAGATAGAAGAGAAAGTATTTCGATAGCATGAAAGAATAGGAATAGATTATAATAATAATGATTAAAAAGTTAGCAGAACGTGGAGGTGCAACGCAGTGGAAATTAATCAGTTAGCAGGATTTTTTAATATTCTAAGTTGGGATTTGAATCTAATTGAACTAGAAGTATTTCAATTTATTTAT
>JAEIIL010012395.1:0-24257 GCA_018905715.1 Drosophila lini | reverse complement strand
GTTCCTGATCCTATACAACATTCTTCGTTCTCATAAATGGATAAACCTTTAGTTTGTAAAATTTTAAATATTATATATATTCACACATATTAAGGCAATATTTCGTACAACAAAATATTTTTTAAATACAATTGTTTTTTTTTCAAACAAACCAAACATTTTTGTATTTATTAAACAATTTTATTTTACACACAACTTTTTACATGTATCGAAAATAAAGTTTTAAAATCGAAAGCTGCCTACTTTCAAGAGCCGGAAATCGTCACATATTTTTTTCGCCAAAGTTAAAGCATACTCTTCGGCGCAACATAAAGAAAAAATTTCCCTAATTTAAGTTTAGAGTTGTTTTTATTTACAGAAAACGTAGCTAAGCCGGACTACACACAGATTTGCTAAGCACCCATACACACACATGCACTAGTGTGGGTATATATTAATTATTTAATTAATTAATTAGTAACTAGAGTTAGTTGCACAACCTAAGTATCCAGACTGACGTCCATCAGCTCCCTGGTGATCTCACTTTGGCTCTTCACGGGCTCAGAATTCCCACTGCTCAGGGTGTTGGTGTCCTGGGTGAGAGCAGGCGGTGGCAGCTTAAAGCCACTGGGTCCGCCCAGGTTAAGGGAGCCTCCAGTGAAGGTAGGAGCAGGAGTAGGAGAAGAAGGTTCAGGCGGAGGCCCTGTGGTGCTACTAGTACTGCTAGTGGCCATCTTGTAGAGCAACTGCAGCTGCTGCATGGCGCTGGCGGGATCTTGCAGCTGCGGTGATGAACTTTCTTTCACCGGCCGGCTCTTGACCTGATCCTTGGGCTTTTGAGGCCTCTGTGGCTTTTGCGGTTTCATGCCATTGGACCAGGTCTCCAGCCAGCTGGCCGCATTCCTTTCCGTGGAGGTCATTAACATCTCGGCCTCCTTTTTCACCTGCTGGCGGTAGAGCTGTCGCAGCAGGGCCTTCTGGTCGCTGGAGCTCACCTGGCGCTTGTTGAACGACTGATCATCCTGGCTGGGTTCACCGATGGGTCGGGTCTCCTTCTGGGGACCCAGCTCCACCATCACCTGGAAGTCGGCATGCTCGCCCAGGCGAAAGCCAAAGCCCAAGCGGGAATCCGTTCCTGTTTTCAAGATTACGATCTCATTAATCATCCGAGGAGGAGGTAAATAATTAAGGAAAGAAAGTAGGCTCACCCTTCTTGATCGGCGGTATGTTGGAGTAAACTATGGACAGTATGGAGGGCAGTTCCCTTGGCACAATGAAAGTGGATACGTCTTGGGCTGAAAGTATACGGAGGTATTTAATTGATTTTATCTGTCGAGCCCCTCTGCCCCAGCACTTATGTAAATTTATTTATTGTTTTTTTTGCGGCCAGTGATTTTTAGGTCGGCTTATGTAACCGCGTTTTATGGTCTTGGATTTTGGGCTTATGAATTCACAGATGAGTAACAAAGCGAATGCTTCAGGTTTTCACGGGTCTTGGGTTCGTCGTTTCACTTTGAAGGTCAGTATAAGTTCGGGAAGATCAAAGAAAAGTGTGTAGGGGTAATATTTTGTGGATAATATTAAATTAATATTCGACTAAGGAAGCAGGCAAAGGCTAGAAAACTAGTTCAGGTTTAAATGTTCTGTAATATTTAAAAATAATTGAAACATTTAGGTTTTAGCTTAGAAAATTAATCTTAAATTTGGAAGTACTTGTACCTTATTTAAATTTTCTATAGTTATTTTTGGTTTGTAGAAATATTTGAAATTATCTTTTAAATAGTTTTTGGTTGCGAATTTTAACTTTAGCTATTGTTAAAGTAAATAATTGAGTTTACAAAAATATTAAGACGATAATTCTAAGCTGTGGTTCAACTTAGCATAAAAAGGTTTTAATTGTAGAAAAGTAAAATGGAAATTATTTAACTTCAAAACGGAATATAATTGAAAGTCTACTTAAGTTTACTTAGAAATCGCTTGCTCTAAAATTACATTTTTTCTTAATAAATAAAAGTAAAAAAGTTAACAAAAGGCTTTGTAAAAAGTCATGGCCGTTCATACGATAAAAAATTTGATTAATCCAAAGTTCAGGTCCTAAAATATTGTAAACTGTATTAAAAATCGTATTAAATAACTTAATGGTTTTGCTCTGTGAGCTTTGATCTTAATTAATTTGATCTCATTAATTCAACAATTTAATCGAGAACTATTAAGCAACTATAATAATAAAACTTTGGTCATAAAAGCAAAACCACACCGTATTTGAACTAGAAACTAGCAGCAATGAGAACTACACACACAAAAATTAGGAATTTTTAATTAGAAACTCATTCAAATTAAGTTTGTTCTATGTAAAGATTAAATTGCAATTTATTTTACATTAATTTTATGTTTGAATGAATTTGCATTATTATTTTTTATTAATTCTTAAATAAATATTTTCAAAGAAAATCACATTTGCCCAAAGATAATTTTCGTTGTCTTTATTTTTCGCTTTTACAAATTAACCATTTAATTTATTTACTTTATCTAAACATTAATTTAAATCCAATTAACCTTAATTTATGCTCAATATTTCTTTCAGTGCATAGACTTGTCCCCAGACCAAACAACATCAACGGCTATCCGACGACCTTGACACAAAGACCGGCAACAAGTTGGGGCTCGGAACTCGCGGCTCGACTCTGGGTGCCAGAGTCAGAGTTTGGCCAAAGTACACCAGATGAATCCACTCGAGATCGCTAGGAGCTGAGACTCGTATGTGGTTGGACCGGATTTCGTGGGCATTAACTTACTGCAGAGCAGGCCAAGCAGCAGCAGCGGCCGCCAGAGGCTAGCGAAGCCCCATTGTTTTGGCCAAGACATCATGGCCAGGCTGCAGCATTTATGTTGGGGAGGAAGGAGGGAGGAGCCGCCAATTTAAACTGCAATTACACACAGACACCGTCGATTACTTCACACAAACCAGAGTTATAACAGATATTGGTAAGAAAAATATTGCAGAATTTCACAAGCACCAAACAGCCACGTTTGCGCAACACTCAGAAACCCGACTGGCGACTTGAGGTTGGTCAGTTGCCGCTTGCCGTGCGGCTAACAGGTGCGTCATTTGGACAAATATTTGAAATATTTTGTTGCCAAGTTTTTTCGTTTTTAGCCGCTTTTGTTTACGCGATTTCGATTCCGACGCGATATGCAAACACACACAGCACACACACTCGGAGGCTAAAAATCCACAACCACAAGCAGAAAAAAACGTTGGGTTTGGAAATCACTCTCACTTTTGTTCAATGAGGTTTTGTCTTGTTGTTGTTTTTTGCTTTTTGTTAAAAGTTTTTGTTGGTTTTTTGTTTGGTTTTTATTTTGTTTTTGGTCTGTCTTGGTACTGGGTTTTTCTTCTTTATTTATTTATATTTGTGCCTTGGTTTTACTGCTCTTTTTTTTTTAAAGTTGGCCTTGTCTCGTTTTGGCTCTGATTGATTTCTGGCTTCTTTTGGCTTCGGTTTATTTTATATTTTTTGTGTCTGTAAAGTTTTCATTTACACGCTAACTGGCCAAAATTGCTGTTAATAACCTGAGCAAACATCGCGCAGAAATTTACGGATCGCATAAAAATGAAAGTTAGTTGACTCCAAAACGGTGTCTTGCTATTTTCGGCAAGGTAATGTAGCCAAAGCCCAGCCAACACATCGCACATACGAATGTCGTAATTAAACTAACGTATTTTCGGTTCGATTCACTGCAATTTGACGACTCGAGTCCGAGTTCCCTTCTCGAGACAATTGACAATCCAACCACTGACTACGGACAACTGGTCCGCTGCGCGTCTGCACGGCGACTGAGCCGAAATCGAGAGTGTGGCTTTCGGGCGTGCAACACGCGCTTAAAATTTTTCAGGGAGTTGCTGCTCTCCGCGGGAGTTGTGGCTTTACACTGAGGGAAAGTTTTTAAGGTTTGCTTAAATTCAAAAATAAAGGAAATAAACATGTGTAGGTGAAAGGTTGTATACCAAAATTAAAATAGATCATAACTGGGCCATAAACTCATTAATTTCCATTCGAAAAGCTTTTTTATGCTAGTTTTTCCTACGTTAGCAAATTTACATTCTAAATTTAAAATTTTAAGATATCAAAATTATAATAAATATTTAAAATAGATTTTTCACAATTAAATTAGATAACCTACATATATGAATTTAATTTGGAGATAAAATATCTCATACCGTATTTTATGCATCTGTTGTTTTAAAAATGTTTATTCATGATTTCTTATAAAATATAGGTATAGATTATTTTACTGTTCGTTTTATTTTTTAAATATGCTTGTAGTGTTTATTTTTAAATTTCAAATTAATTTTTCTCTCTGCACCGTAAATCACGTAACGTTGCGCGGTAGCTGCGCATGCGCATGCGTCCCCGCTCTCAGTTTCGTTTAAACTCGGCTTCAAAATGAGGCTGAAACTGAGTCTGAAACTGAAGTTGAAACTGAAACTGAGACCGGCTGTTGCCGTCTGCTCCATTAACGTCATCTCCGCCTCAAATTGGCGCACTTGGCCTGGGCCTGGGTCTTGCCTTCTGGGGTTTCTGTCATTTTTGTTGCTGTTGTCATTTCTTTATTCAGTTTATTTTTGGCACATTTTTGTGGCATTGTGAAAGGTTGCTTCAGGGCTTTACTTCTTTTTGTAGTATTTTTTTTGTCAGATAAAATATGGGAAAAATAAATTTAGTTTTGGTGGCGGCACATGGGTGGACTTCATTGAGTTTATTGACGCCTACATACAGTGGGGTTAGGTTTAAGCTAAGCTGGGATCAAATACTTTAAAGTTTTACTATTTAAAAAATTGTAAGTTATAGTTCTTGGAATTAAAAGTATGTAGCAGTAATTAATAGCCTCTATAATATTTTCTATTTGCACCTTGAGGCTTAGCATAAAGTACAAACTCAAGTTTAAACTATTAACAATTGGACTTTAAGCTTAAGTTAACAATTTGCCAACTTCTCAGGTTCATTGCACCCCATAATTACTTCAGGTTTACAGCTTGTCGTACGCCCTAATATGTAAAAAAACACTAACGTTTGCTGCCCAGTGAACCCAGACGCTACATACTATATTATATGGTAATATACATATCCATATCTTATATATGCATATTTTGCATAACCCAAGGCAGACTGACTAGCTCACCACGCCCCCTTTAACGATAGCCAGTCTAATTAACTAAGACATGTGTACGTACATTTTGTTTAATTGCCCAAGCATAAAAATCCCAAACACGCAGACAGGCCAAGAAAAGTGTTTATGTAATAGGCGTTGCCTGCCACACATGCAGATACACAGGAAAAAACAACTAGATTTCAAATAAATAAATTCGTAAAACCCCACAAATATATGTTAATACTAAGCCATGATATTTCCTAGTTGTATTTTGTATTTAGATTAACAATAAATCTCATAAACCAATTTCTTAAATTTGTAATTTATATTTTAAGTGTAAAAAGCAGCTAGTTGGTCAAAAAATAAACAAAAAAGAATGGGTCAATGCATGAGATGCAAATAGTTTGTGAAACTGCGCCTGCATAATTGGCAATTGCAATTAATTGTCTTGGCTCAACTCGTTTGTGGCAATTGTTTGCTTTGCAATTGTAAAAAGCTGTGAAAATTCATGAAAATTAACTAGCAAAAAGGAGGAATGGTATTGACAAATTGGCAAAGCCGTCAAAAGTTAAATGACTGATTAGGTTTTCTGCGATGAAGGCAATTTTTTGAAACGTTTTTTGTGGCATACTAGCAGGCACTGTGGAAAAATAATTTAATAAAAAAAATGATTTATTAATTACAGTGAAAACAAGAAGGGAAGCTACCTTCAGCTAGGCAAAGATTGTATATCCTTGCAGGTTACAATTGTGTAAGGGATCGAATTTTAAATATATCATAACTAACCTAACAATGCATTAGTTTCAGGTTGAGGTAAGACTTTTGGGCTGTCTTAAAAATTATATAAAAAATGTTTACAATTTTGTTACATTCTTTTTGGCGCCTTAATAAAAATGTGAACAAAAATAGTCTTCAAAAATTGCAATTAAAATGGATAAAATCTATTGAATATACAAAGGGCATTTACTATTAAAACTTTACTTTCCTTTTTTATTTTCTCTTAAAAAAACAGTCCACGCCCCCGTCAGCTCACCAAATTAGCCAACCTTTTGGTTTATTATTTACTGCCTGGCATAAAAAACACAACAGACATCAAAATGGCAAAAAAGATGTGAGTCATAAAATTTTAAATATTTGCTGTCAGAAACTTCAGTTGTAAAATCATAAATGGTTGTTGATTTTTGCTTGTAAAATATATACCTTAAATTTAGCTAAATAAATAAAGATATAAAAAGGTCTTTCAAAACACATACATATATCACCTACCAACTTTGACAATACATAAATAAATATTTAAATAAATAAAACACATTATTTAGCAGCTATTAATAATTAAAAAATAAAGTTTTAAGAACATTAATAAATTAATTCAGTTACCTGTTTTATATCCATCTTGTTCCCCTGAATAACCTTGGCATAATTCATTGTTTCATTTTTATTTAATTTGTATTCATACATTTAACATTTAACAATTGTTTCACAGTTCAGCGACATTATTAATTGTAAATAATTAATTTATATTTATTATAATTCTTAATTGTTGTTTGTTATTTAGACTACTCACTACACTAACAACGATGTGTAAAAATAAATGTATATTTAATATTCTTCGTTTCTGTTTCTGTTTTTTTGGTTTTTTGTATCTTTTTTTTGGTCGCCAACATGCCTTAGAATTAACTCCTATAGCCTGTGTATAAGATATTGAAATTCTTTTGAAATCGCGTTGGGTGCGGCATCTGCCGGAACAGGTCCTGTCCGTTAGGTAACGAGGTAAAGTGCGCCTTGTTGCGAAATCGACACAGTCAACTCCTAGAAGGGGGCCCTTCATCAATGCCACGCGAACAGAGAGTGCGAGACCAGCAGATACCCAGTAGTCACTATGATGCTGCCAATCATGATGGGAAAGCCAACTCTGTAGAGAAACCAAGAGGCAATTAATCAAGGTGCTTGGAAAATTTTAAAGAAAACCCACTTGAAGAACTGCAGGAAGGTGAACTTGTAGCCATGCTGCTCGGCCACGCCGGCACAGACCACATTGGCGGAGGCTCCAATCAGTGTGCCATTGCCTGAAAGAGGAAAATACGAATATTAATATATATATTTAATTTAAAATCCTTTGAGAACCTACCTCCCAAACAGGCACCCAAGGCCAGGGCCCAAACCAAAGGCTGCAGCGGCAGATTCAAGGTGCTGTTCTGGGCCAACGATATGGTGATCTTCACCATCATTGTGGTCAGCGGAATGTTGTCCACAAAAGCCGAGGCCACAGCAGAAACCTAGAAGTAAAATAGGATAAAATATATTATAGAGAAAATACTATTTCTTACACTAAACTCACCCAAAGTATTATTAAAATAGCCACCATGAGACGCTGATCCTCACCCACGCCCAGGATAATGCCCTCTGTCATATTGCCAATCCACTCAATCAGACCCAACTCCGTCAGAGCTTCCATTAGGATGAAGAGAGCTGCAAAGAAGAGCAGTGTAGACCACTCCACGCGGGCCAGTATGGCCTCCATATCCTCGATATCGGCCAGAATGATGAGGAATATGGCACCCAGCAAAGCGGTCCAGCCCAAGGACAATCTTTGAAGTTCCGGAACCGAGTGCAAGAAGAACAAACTGATCACAAAGAGCAGGGCGGCCGAGCACTTGATCAGCAAAGGCTTGTTGCGAATGGGATACTAAAATAAATAAATTATTTAAGGATTTATCTTCTATTTCTTAAAAGAACTTCCTTACTTTAGCTTGAAGATTGGCCAGGGTTTGTTGATAGTTGGGTGCCGGTTCAATCACCGCCGTCATGCGCTTCTTGAGGCTTCTCTTCAAGCGGTTAACCTTCTTCATCAGCGTCTGGCGAACCAGTTCCTCGTCTTTGGAGTAAGCTGAGAGGCTGGCAGCCGCTCGCTTCCACACATGGATCTCGTGACGCAGCTCCTCCACTTCTGGAGAGTCCTTGAACTGCAAATCGCTGATGTTGCGGAACTTGAAGCGCAGCTGGATGTAGGTTTGCACCATCACCAAAAGGACTCCGGGCAGCATGTGCAACGTGAAGACGGCAAAGTTGACGCCCTAAAAAAATACAGAAAATATTAATAATAATCCTTAAATATTTCCCAATAATTAATCTTACATTCTTCGATATGTAGCTATTCGAGGCAATGATGACATTTGGTGGATCTCCCACCGGTGTTAAGGCTCCGCCGATATTCGAGTAGATGACCATGCACATTAATATGGGCACAGGATTGAGACACATTACCTCGCAGAGTCGTATCGTGACCGGAGTCATCAGCAGCACGGTGGTGACGTTGTCCAAAAAGGAGGAAAGGACCGCCGTGAACAGGCACAGACAGTTGATAAGCGGCCACACATGGCCATTGGTAATCTTATAGGCATAAACCGCCAGATAGTCAAAGACTCCCGTCTCGGAGAGAATGGCCACCAGGATCATCATGCCAAAGAGCAGCAGCAAAGTCTCCACATCGATCCAACCCATAATGGTGGCCATCGAGGGTCTCGAATTCAGAGCAGCCAATATGCCCACCGACAACGTGGATGCAATGATGGCCGCAAAGGTCCTGTTCACAATCTCCCAGATGATCATCACGTACAGGCCGCAGAGCACCGCCGCCGCATAGATGACGCCATCCCGCTTGTAGATCGGAGACTCATCCACATTCAGCTGGAGCGGCAGCTCGCCCTCAATGCTGCTGGTGAACTCGAAGCTCAGCTCCGTGCGATTGGCCTGCGCCAGCCACAGCGGATCGCTGGCACTCAGCTCGAAGGTGCGCTGCTTCTTCGTGTCCTTGGTGGCATCGATGAGGTCCGGATAGACCACATCCAGCTGCCACAGCTGGCTGGCATTCTCGATGTAGATCTCCATGCCCTCGGCATCAAAGTAGCTGCGCATCACCTGAACCTGGAGCACGGGCAGAGGGACACTATCATTCAGCGTCAGCTCGTTCTCCTGCAACCTAAAGGGTCCTCGCAGGCCCAGACCAATTCTTTGCAGACTGGCTGTGGTAATGGGAAAGACTGCAATAAAACAGGAATTTGATCTATATTTCTTTAGGAATTTCTAAAAAGGTTACCCACCTCTCGAAGAGCTATTCCTAGGAACACTTATGAGGCTGAGCTGGTCCACATGCTCGTTGTTGGACATGAGGAAGGCGGTGAAGACGCACCAGACCACCAGAAGCACGGCAATCTTGAACCAGATGAGATACTTGCGGATCTGCAGGGATTAACATTAAGTAAGCTAAATATTTCTTAAATATTTAGACTCTCTAGGACTCTCACCAAACTCTTTCCGTGCGTCTCGGCCTCGTCATGCTGATCATCATTGTTGTTCTCCAGATCCCTGCAATTGGCCCGGGGAATCACAGAAAACTGGTTGCACTAATTACGTAACTGACACTCGAGATTCACAGAACTACGAACCTGCCGTCCAGCACTCGCACCTGGCCCGCCTCGTTCGTCACATTGATACCGATCTGTGTGAAGCCCGCCTGTGTGTTGGCCAAAGCCGTCTCCTCGTGATGTCCATTCTCCACCCGGAGTTCGCTTTCCTCCGCTGGCAAAGGATCAACGTCTGTCAAAGGGAGAAATAAATCCACATAAAGTGATTAAAGATTAAAACAGTCTGGTGTTGACTTAACCCTGGCCAGAAATGGGCAAATATTTATGCGAAAATTTAATCATTCGCTGGCTCTTGGCAGAAGGACAATTCGCGGACAACTGGGGCGACTTTCGCCAGGAATTAACTTGGTTCAGCATACAGCCACCACCTGCCACGTGTTGGCAGTATTTTATGTGCAAACGTAATCGACTCGCCGTGGCTATAAATACACATCAATGGCCCTGAGCGAGAGCTGGGGGACACACTGACCGAGTGACTGATGGCTGAGGACTAGGAAAGGATACCCTTTGGGAACTATGAGGGTTCTTGAAAAATTTGGCAATGAAGTTAGACTAGGAAGATATCATCAAAAATTACCATAATCACTGTTTCTTTCTGAATTGACTTTAATTTAAATAAAACCATACTTATAATTTCCGTGCGGCCTTTAATTTAAGAAAGCCAATGACAAGATGTCTGTCCACTCTCGCTGTGACATCATGTGACGGAAATAGAGAGAGGTGGAACCACCCCTGGGTATTATTATCATAATTTGCTAAGCCCCAAATAGTGCGTCCATCAAAACAATTGAAGATAAAGCTGGACTTAAATTTTTTCGGTATGCAAATCGGGGCGAAACCCGGACTCGGCCAGCCGTCGTCCAATGTCAATGGCGACGCCAACGTAAATGGCAATAAAAAATTCAACAATAATTACGGCAATAAAAAAGGTAGCAACAGCCAGACATAAAAAAAAGAAAATTATGTGATCCAGGGAGAAGGTAACCGGGAGGAGGGATATAGATGGCCCAACTTACCGCCATGTAAACGTTCATGCTCCTGGCGAAACGAGGCTAGACTGGGATCCTGACGAATGCGCTCCGGCAGAGTTCGCCAGACTTGTAAGGCACCTTCTGTTACTTCGCTGCATGTGTGGAGCAGAAGCAGGACCAAGACCCGGACCACGAACAGTAACAGCAGCAGCAGCAGGACCAATCCAAGGTCGGTGGTTTTTTGTTACACATCGGGGAGCAATGAAATGCGGCACCGAGAAGGAAGAGAAATAAGCGGAGAATAAAGATTTAATAAGATTATACCGGGGACTTGTGTGTTTGAAATTTGTTTGTTCAGGTGCTTGGGCGTGGTTTGCCTCTGCCTGTGCCACTCCCGAAAAAAAGAAAAACAATTCAATAAATTTTTTAGCACATCTGTATTGATTTTTCCCCTCCCATTCGATCTGTTTTCCTTTTGCCCGTGCGTGCAACAATTTGTATTCATTTGATTTGACTCTTATAAAGTCTTTAAATTGGAGTTGTTTACCCAAAAAGGGTTCCCAGCTTATGCCACATGAAGTGGAAACTCAATTGTGGTTAAGGAAGTGGGAAGGATTCTGATTGACAACAAATCTCCAAGAGCTCCGAGAAAGAAGATGCAATAAAATGAGATTTAAGTAAATATATTTGGAGAGTCTGTTAGCCAAAAAGGATGCTCAGAGAGGTAGAGGAGATGGCTGTAATGGGATTGAAAAATACTGGGAAAAGGGTATTAAGTTCTCCTTCACTCAGTAGGCCTTCAGGAAATTAAAGGAGATTTTATTTATTTGGAAGTTTTACAACCTTTTTATGTTTATAGTCGAAATAAACTGAAATATACAAATATAAGAGATGAGTTGATATTTTTCTTTACTTTAATCTGGGCTAAGATATTCGGCTATGAATGCTTTAAACACTCATTGAAAAGCATGATTCATATTTCAGTTCCAGAGCTGTCCAAAAGCAGCTACAAAAAACCACGTTCCAGATGTCACGTAGCCCCTAAGATATCTTAAAATATGATTGCAATTCTCATTCTAATTTCCACACAAACTGAACGATTTCAAAGTCAGCAGTAGCTATCTTCAGTCCAGATTTTCGTCAAAGATTCGCAACGATCAAGCTCAATTAAAGAGCTTTTGTGTAGATGTAGCAATGCCAGATCGGATCCAATCTGCTACTATATATACTCGTCGTTATGCCCCGCCGTTCTTAAGGTCGTTATCAGTGGAAAATGTCTATTTATACTGGCCATAAAATACTGTTTTCAGCCTGTCTGTTGTCGTCTTCCATTTCAAATGCGAGTTTAATGACTCTTTGCCATAATTACTGGGACCCAGGCAGCTGAGGTCTCCGCCAAGTGAAATAGTGATTCAGCAGGGAATAGAAATCGAGGAAGGTTAGGTTCCTTTGGCGAAGGCACTCTGAGTGCATGGGGCATCACGTGTGCGGGCTGAACAAATGCAATTTGTGCACTCGATTCAAGTGGATATTGTGGCACACAAATCTTAATTCAGTCGGCCTGACTAAATTTACTTAAGAGAGCGAAAAGTGCTCGAAATAAGTCATAAATTATATTTACTTAGGTTTCAATTAGCTGGCTTGCTGGAAGCCAGCGATGAGGGCAAGTCATAAACAGAAACAAAGACAAGACAAGACCGCCAAAGAAACGCTGACACTGATTTTGTTGACCGAACCCCCCCACACCTTCTTGTGTATACTAGATGTTATATATGAACACATCAGATATATATATTATGTGTGTGGAACGTTTCAGCTTGAACTTGCTTCAATTGCGTTTCTCAGCTTAGACAGCTCCGAGTGCTAGTATAGCTCGTGCATAAGTCATAAGATCTCTGATTGCCTCATGTGATGAGGTGAAATGGAATCGTGTGTCAATGGGTGTGTTTTGTTGACAGGATTTCTGGGAACTTTAATTGGGTTTAACAAGGATTTGTTGTGGGTCAAAAGTTCTATATGAAAATCAATTACAGAAATGGTTTATTAGAAGTTACTCTACTGAAATGGTATATCTAATCTTAACGTAGACTTGTAAACACATTCCAAAGGACTACTTTCTTAAAATCATTCCCAGAAAAATAAAAAGCATTTTCTCTCAGCTCAAGTGGCAATGCGTAAAGCTTGTTGATGCCTTCCTCAAGTCAATGATTAAATGATTTTGCTGATGACTCTTAATACGTTGAACAGCTACTTTATGTCACGGCTTTCGTCAGCTGAAGTGAAGGGAACGACGGTCGTGTCAAAGATTGAATCACACAAGAACTCACTGACAAAGGACACCCACGGGCCCAAGACAGGTCCTTAAATAGAGAGTGGAGCTATCATTAGCAGGAGCCAGACAAACGTTTTCCGCTTGACTGCAGCTCTAGACAATTTGTCGGTTTTTCAATTGGGTTTGCACACACATTGAAAATATTTTCAGGGAAAAATATTAAATTAAATTTTAAATTACATTAATTTTAATTTGTAAATTTTTTAACAAGAAAATGTATATTATTCATATAATTCTGAGTCTAAGCTGTCGTAAATTAAATATCTCAAAGTTATTTATAGTTTTATCCTGCTAGTTTGTCTTAGAATTTTATGAGTTAATGAGTTATTAGGTCGTATTTTATCAGTTTCGGCCTTAGACACTATATTAAAAGTGCTTCCTAGCCAACATTTAAGGGGCAATTTAACAAGCTTCAATAAAATGTAATCGCGTTTATATATTTAAATTTGTTATTTTTGGAAAACAGTGTTATTTTTCTCTGTGCATTCAAAGGTGTGAAAGAAAACAGAAGAGAAAACAGAAATGACGATGACACAATTTTTAATGATGTAAAAAATTTTATTATTAATTTTTAATGTAACTTCATGTTTATCCAAAGCATATTAAAACCTTAAGTTCCTAAAAACCTTTTTATACCCTTTACAACTTAATAAATTTCAAATAATAAATTATAATAATAAATACTGTTTAAAAAACAAAGCTTTCATGGAAATATAAATATAATAGAAACCTATTTTCTGTATAAATATTTGGGTATGATCAATTATGACCATTTCTCTTACTCCCTATTTTCTCGCTGTGGATTTAAAGGTGAGAACGTAAAAGATAAAAGCAAAACAGCCGATGACAAGGCTCTTAATGCTAGAACACAATTCATTTTTTATCCTGGCGACCAAAATACACGTACTCATCCTCGTATGCGTAATCCTGGGCGTTGTAAGCCATCTTTCTGGCGGGTAGAGACCAGGGATCCTGCGTCAGGGATGGAAATCTGACACTCGCGGGCAAAAATGAAAAAAAAAAAGGAAAAGAAAAACACTCGACGACTAGTACAAGTATCTCCGCGAATAAAGCGTATTATTACGTAAATTGCACACTGACACACACACACACGGGGAAACTTCTAATAGGGAAGCCGAAAAGAATGTGAAAATTCCTTTGTTAATCGCATATTTTGCCGCTGGGAAATGGAAAATGTGAAAAGCGGAGAAGCGCAAGAGCTGCGAACTGAAAGACGAGCTTCAATTAAATGGCGGGATCGCGTTGCCTTGACCACTTGTTGCTAATTTCTGCTTTTTATTGTCGCGTGCCCTTTTCGGTTCTGTATTGTGTTTCGCCGCCGATCGTGACGGAATATATACACTATATAAAATGTATATAGTATACTATTTTTGGGGTGTTTTATTTTTTTTTTGCTGTGGGCGGTGCAGTCGCAGTTGAAAGCTCATGCGGTACTAACTGCCGTCCTCAGTTTTTTACCCTATTTTGTAGGTTTTAATGCAGTCGTTGGCTCTGCCGCCGCGCAGTCGCTGTCACCGCTGGCAGTGGCGAAGCAGCGCGGCAAAGAAGAACAACACACAAATTTCCTGATACTCAAATTCGCTTTTCATCAGTTATCTCTCGCTGGACGCGCTTTGCTCATTATTCGCATTTATGCTTTCGCCGCTGCAAAAGTGCACTCAACACCGATCGAGCGCTCTCTTTCGCACTCTTTATCAGTGCGAAGGCGGCTTAACCCGAACAGCAGTCCGCCTACTGCCCTCCGCTCCACCGGGGGGCCAAGGTGCGGGTGGTGGTTCATGTTCATGTTTCTTCATTTTCGGCTTTGTCGAGTGGCCTCTCTCCGGCTCTCTCAGTGTTTACTTTTCTACTCTCTCTTCCATTGTTACTGTTATTGTGGTTGTTGCTGTTGCTGTTCCTGGCGTTGGCTTATTTGCACTTCTTTCAATTACACTTGATTTATCACATTTGACAGTTGTTCTGCGATGCTTTTGATCTTGCCTTGCGCTACACACTTTTGCGTAGGGAGTTTGAGTTAAGCCTTGGTTAAGTTTGAAATACATTTTTCCGGGCTTGTATTTGTTATTAATTTATTAATTAATTTATTTGATTTTTGTGTTTAATGTGACTTTGTCTAAGTATGTGTATGGATTCATAAAATAATTAAATAAAAATATTTCAACATTTTCAAAATACTTAAGCCAATTTAATTTATTTATAAATATTTTATTTTGCGATTGTCAAATCTCGAAATTGTAGTAGTAAATTACTAATTAATATTCAAAATATATAAGCCTCAACCTGCATTTAGTATTACACTTTTTAAACAGTTGTAAGGGAAAATATTTTTTTGTAATTAGAAAAATTTACATTAATATTTATTAATAAGAAACAGTTAAAAATATTCAAGGATATACAAACGATATAAATAATTAAATAAACAAGAGTAAATTTAATATAAAGAGTTCAAAAAAATTTAAAAAAAAAGTTTGTAAAGAAACCCACTACCTCAACTGAAATATTCCCATAAAAATATTTATAACCGCATAAATAGTGAACTTTAATCTGTCACGTTAAAGTTCCCAATTATAGGTTCTATTTTAAGCCACAACCCGATACAATTTTCATCAATTTGTTGCGCTCCTATTAAACGATTTTATGACACGAGATGAGCACAGTAACTCGAGCTGTTTTAAGTATTATTTCGTTACTTTATATCTGTATCAGTACTTGTATGTGTATTCTAAAATTTCGCGAGGAATCAGCTGCTGCTTCAGGCCCAATTATTCTGTTAAGGAGCACGGGAATTATGAAATAGCCCGACTAAATTGAAGGCGTATTCAGCGAGTGCTGCTGCTGCGCGAGACCTTGGAGTTCAAGGGTGCCTTCAATTCGCATGCAAATTTCGTAGACGCCTGACGAGGAATTGAGCCAAATCCGAACGAACACCCCCACGTGATGCCGAAAATTCAAAGAGTCACTATGTGCTATAATATTATACTATAGCCAGGTAATTGAAAGGCACCCGGGGGAGCTGGCGCCGGATCAGCGCCTGTCAGATGCTCTGGCAGACGCATATCACCCAAAAAATGGGAACGCAACGAAACGTATTTGCCAAATAAGCAGAAAAGATTTTAAGCTGCAGGTTTGGCACCCTACATGGGTTGGAATTGAAGGGTATATCGGATTTTTGGAAATTTATATACCATCTAGAGATTATTAATTATAATTAAATAAAAACTTGGAATAATAAAAAGCCTTATCAAAGTTAACAAAAATTTTTAAAAACTATTATTTTCAGGAGTTATCTGATAAGCCAAGCCTGATAATTTTCTTATTTAAAATCTCTTAAAATAATTTCGAAAATTACATGTAATACTTGTAACTTTTATATTAAACTAACTTAATGTTTAATGAAGTTTATGGTATTATATAATTTTTATAATATCTGGCAGATAAAAACACTAAGTTTATTTAAATAATATTTTAAAGATAAATATTTTAGCAAGATATTTTGAAATAGAACACCACAAAGTCCGAACTCCCTTAAATATATTTCATTCTTGTTTCTTTTTATGCCAACTCACCAGAATCTCACCTGGAAAAGCTGACAAGCTAACTAGCTGGCTCGCTGACTCACTGACGTCACAGGTGTGCTTGTGCCCAGCTTGCATAATGCGCCAGGTAATGTAATACTCTTCTTCGGCCAATAGATTAGAAAATCCAGCTCGTTCAGGGACAGGGCCAAAGTTGTTACCCGACACCGACGCCGGCCACCTCTAATGATAGCCATTTCACAGCTCCGGCTAATGAAAAAAGGTCTCGAAGCATGAACAGAGAGGAGGGGGTTGAGGGGAACATGTTGACCCAAGCTGTCGCTTGGTGCCACAAGTGTTTGCGTGGCAGAGTGAAATGCAATTTAATTGAAACTAGACTGCGATCTCGGGTATCGCATTACGTCGTGGCATTGAAAATGGAGTATAAATCGAAGGGGAATTGAATAAGGCATTTGGCGGCGTTTAACGTAATGTGCACACCTCTGGAAATGAACACCCTGTCTCTGAGGCACGCCCCGTTTTGGGCTGATTGGGTTTATCTGCGCTTCGAGAGTGCGCTATTGCACAATATATTGAACCCGACAATTGACCAAAGTCGCCACACATTTTTGATGGCTGACAGAATGAGATTTACATTTAAAGAAATTTATATTTATTTTAGATTTAATTTTAGTTGTTTTAAAAGTTTTAAAAATTAAACTGCACAGACTATGATTGGTTTATGCATTTTTAAGTCCAATAAACTTTGTATTTAAAACCACAAAAAAAAACCTATTTTACTACTTCCTTTTTTAATATACATAACTCAGAACATATATAAATAATATTTTGCCAGTGGACATAGCCAATTCTAGGTAATTTTTAAGCATTTTATTGCTTTTTTAAGATTTAAATGACAACAAAATTAGCTAAGTTAATTAAATTTTCTTTAAAATTCCAATTTGTGACTTTGAAAGCAAAAAAAAAGGGTTATAAGTCTCCCTTAGGTTTTTAGTTAAAATTAATTTATTTTAAAACCTAGTACCTAATAATTTAATTTAAATTAATACTTACATATTACTTTTCTTTAATACTTTTTTTTATATTTATCTTAAAAAAAAACAATCAGACTCCAGATAATTAATAAAGGTTTTTTTTCTCTCCCTGTTCAAGGTTTGATATATCTAAAAATAGCCTGTCAATTTAGATATATAATTCCCAAAGATACTAAAGTTCACTTAGGGGGTGTGAACGAATCATTTGAAAGTGCACGCACTTTGTCCATTTGAAAAATTAAATGAACACGCGCTCATCAAACGCAAAGCCGGGATATATACAATATTAAATCAACTCAGACTTAAGCTTAAGTAAGCCGCACTCGTAGATATAGAACACACCCACATGTTGAGCCAGAAGTCGAGAATCGAGAGGGGAGGGTAGAGAAGGGAAGATGGAGGGAGATGTGTCTATATATGGGTCATTGTGCGACATCGTTGATAACGAAATTACAGTCCCGAAAAAAAGCGTAATTTCATCCAGTCGGTCAGTCGGTTCTCTGTCAATTTTAAGTTTCCTAAGCTTCTATGTCTGTGCACTGAGAAAAATATACACAAAATTATATTATACGAATTTTACCTTAAATTTATATAGTATATAAAAATTCGTATATTAACTGGGTTGGATTTAAAGACATATTTAAATTCTTGGGAGAGTTAAAACCTTTTAAAATTATTAATTTTATTTATTATATAAAAATTCGGATACTAACTGGCTTAGATTTAAACACCCAGACTTGAGTTTATAAAATATACTTAAACCAAACTTAAATAGGCCATTTTAACCTTTAAAAATATCATATTTTCATTGCACCTATAAAAGTTTTCATTCTTTAAAATGTTTTATTACTTTTTGTGCAAGTTTCTCACAGTGTATCCTCTTCCCGTTCTGGTTCCGCTGGCGGGGCATGTCATTCATGTGGCGCTTTCAGTGCGACACGCTTCATTAATTTCCAGAAAATTGAAAGCCTGAAACCGCGCAGCATCCAGCACTCAGCACTCGGCACTCGTGTCGTGTCTCATGTGAGCGACTTTTAAAGTTTATTTTTAAATCGCAACGGTGAGGGGGAGGGTGAGGAGAGGGCAACCAGGCCTCTCGATTAGCAAGTTAAATCTTTCGCCGGCGCGGTAACTTTCCGCTGCGAAAAATGCAAGTTAATTAATTGAGAAACGGCGCGCACAGGCAGTGAGTGAGTGACACGTTCCAATTGGCAATTGCCACCTCCGGAGTGCCAGCCATCGGCTGCTCCACGTTCCCAATGGCTCCTCTCCATAGTCACACGTTCCGGACATAAATCGAACAGTGACTGTGAAAGCCAAGGGCAAGTCCAAGTACTAGTGGGTGGTTTTTAAGCCCGCGCAAAGGGCTATACTTACAGCCAAGTTGTAGTATGCAAATAGCTGGCATAACAGGCATTCATTTGCATTTTTAATTTGCACATACCCCTAGTAGGTGAACAAATCAAACTGCAGTTGTAGAATATTTGATTTATACATCTGCTCATTATTATACGGATTACGAGGTGTTTTGTACATTAATTTGCTGCATTATAATGTTATTATTTATAGGAATTGCATAGCGGTGTATTGAATTGTTAGCTTTTATTTGAATCTCAATGAGTTGCGTCAGATTGCAGCTTTGTTTTTACAATAAGTACTTTAAAAAGAATTGTTTTAAGTTCAAATATAAAAAAACGAAACATATTTTTAAAGAAGTTTAAGATTTATAGAAGCATAAATAAAACTTGTACTTTATCTTATTGTTTTTATTCAGAGACATTCAAAAGGTTTCTTTAAAAAAAAATTACTTTTTCTTTACCAAAAACGTACAAATTTGTATTTAAAATTTTCTTTTGACAAAATAATTATACCTAACAAGCCATAAAATCGTATATTTTGATGACTTGGCTTGACATATACCCATCCCTCTGCCCAACTTCTTGTTCTGTCGTTCCTCCCTGACTTTTCCTTTTGAGCCTCAATCAGGAACAAAGACGTGTCATCTGCAGTGGCCTAACCCAATTTGGGGAGCATTAAATGTTTTAATTATTCATGTGCCATGTTTATGGCACTTGCTGTCGCCGGCACTCATTCACACACTCACACACCCAAGGCACATCCTGCGAAGGCGGCACATAATCACATTTTGAATGTGCTTGGAACAATGCAGGATTCGTTCTGACCTTGGCTGCGTGGAGGTCGTCGCCGCAATTCACGCTATGTGCAAGAATTTTCACTTTCGCTTGAGACTGACCCACATTTTTATTTAAAAATGCCGGCCAGCCAACGTGGCGGATGAGCGATGTGGCAGCTCTGAAATTAAGTATACGCCAAGTGGGTCCTGTTTGGTCAACATTTGTCTACAAAAATAAAGTTAAATGGCAGCCGGACAAACAAATTGAAAATTAATTGCAGAATAATTTCGGAAAGTTTTCGTTTTGGCTTCGTTTTCGTGTTGACTCTGAGCCAGCGGGCAATTGGTCAAACAAATTAATTAGTATTTGTCTTAGGAGCTCTTCTTTTCACGAAAAATAAAGAGGGAAAACGAATAGAATTGGAAGGCCAGGCACGTTGCCAGGACACTTTTAGGACCCAACAGTACGCCTCACTTGCCAGCCCGATTGATGGATGGATGGATGGATTTCCCCTCGAATGCCAATACCTGATTCAATAGGCAAAAGAATAATATGCCTGCCTAAGAGGCCCCTTTCAAATTCAATGAAGTGCTCGCTCGCCTGCTCAATATTGAAACATTAATGGCAACGGAAACAGGAATCCCCACATTTGTCCAAACGGAAATTAAATGTCTGACATTAATTTCTCTCTTGTTTTTCTCGTTTTTGTCGCTTATTCTCGTTTTCCCTCAGTCAACACATGTTGCTGCCCCAGCCTGCCATTCAGGGTAAAATTGGACTTGTACGGGAGCTTCGGTTTTTATGTTTATGTTTATGTTATGTGGTCGAGACGGGGCTCCATCCGGCACCATCTCCTGCCCTTGGAGGCACGTGCCTCAGCCAGGAACCATATAAACATATAGATATAGGGGAATGAGTGTTCTGCATTAACAGATGTAAGGCAAAACAGGTCTCGGCCCATGAACTTTGGCATCTTCGGAGGAGAAATCGCAATCTGGTAATGGTAAAAGGTTCAAAGGGAAACTGAGTCACATACGGCTTAAGCTCATCTAGAAGTTGCTGACCACAAGAAAAGGTTCTACTTTAATATAGTTTATTTTATTTTAAAAGTTCTGCTTTCATAGTTTTCTTCTTATTTATAAGCTCTTTCGAGGGCAAAGCCTCTTGTGTTTTCATTAAAAATACTTTTAATAATTAATTTGTAAGCTTCTTAACTTGAACTTCTCTTTGATGTTCAGTTATATTGTTATTGTTTTAACCTGTTCTGTTGGCCTGGTTTTAAGTTTAAATACCTTTTAATTTTAATGAGAAAGAATGACTTAAAATGTATTTAATTAAGAGCCTTTAAAAACACCTAGTAAGGAATACAAATTCCTATTGATTTCCTGCTTATTTAATCAAGAAATATTAATTCCCCTATTTTATTTACTTTAGTCATTATTCCTTCTCTTTTTAGACTTACTTTGGCTGTGGAAACTTGTCGCTCTTGGTGGACGCCTGTCGGTGGGGCCACAGGCGTTTGCTCACCTTCACCCGCATCTTGAAAGGCCAAATGTCCTTGCGTTTCCGGTGGATGCTGCCACTCCCACTGCCACTCCTGCGGCGCCGGGATATTGTGGATGCGGCACTGTGACCCACTGTGCCGAGCTCCGTCGTTGTCGTCTTGGTGTTATTGTTGTGATTGGATTGAGGAGCAGACGGCTCAACTGGCGGCGGCGGATGAACCCGAGTGGGCGCAATTTTGACAGGTTTTTTTTTAGTGGGTTGCTTGTTAAATTAATTAATTAAATTAAGCAGCTGACGTGGCTTGACACGATTGGTTATTTAACTTTCAGTTCGATTAACTCTATTAATACTAATTATTATCGCAAATCACAAATGTATATTTTTGGAACGAAAGGGTTTGGGGTCAGCTTCAGGTTCAGGCCTTTCTCTTGTACATTTTGATGTAGTTTATGCTTTTATGTCGACGCTTCATATGATCGAATCACGCATACGCACTGGTGGCTGATGGAGGGAAAAATATATATTTATTGATGAGGTGAGCATAAACAACAGCTGCTTTCCCTGGAAGTTCACGGTTGCGTCACGCAGGCTGCATTAATTATTCAGCATTCCGAAAGGACAAAAATAGTCCTTGCCTGACCAAAAAAGAAAGCCTAATTGGGAATCAATATTCATTTAGTTTTGTGATGGCCTCAATTCCGCTATCAAATCAACCAAAATCAAATGGCACATCAAAAAAGGACGAGGTCATCATCTGTGGCTGCCATCAGTTGATTTCCGCTGTGCGATGTCCAGTGTGTGTGTCTCTCTATTAAGTTCCATTTAATTATGGTCCTTGCTACTAATTGGTTGGCGGGATGCCCTTTCAACCATTTTAAACATTTTAGCCGGGACGCCGCATAATTAAAAAGGAACGCACGAAAACCATTTCAAATTATGGCTGGCCATCTGGGAGGGACTTGGCCAAAATACGGGTCAAATGCAAAGCAGACACGTGTGCTGGGCCCATTTGCCTGGATTTAGGTTGCCAAAAAATGGGGGGAAAAGGAGAAAAACACCATGAAAATGTTGCCGAAAATATCCTGTGCGATAACGGAAATTGCTTTTAAAGATATGTCATCGTTTACGGGGGGCAGGATATATTTATATATATTCTTGGCAAAAAATGTTTTAGCAAGGTGGATAAGCCAGCAAGCCAAGAGGGGGATTATATAAATAAATATATATATAGATTCTAGTGAATTGCAGTGGAATTTAAAATGTAAAAAATTTCAGCAGATTTTTTTTATTGATTTTCTTTAATAAGTTTTAGTTAGCTATAACTTCAAATAACATGTTAATGAGCTTGTGTAATTTATTTGTACTTCTCTAACATGTTTTTCATAACCCTTAAAAAGTTATACAAGTCCTTAGTCAAACTTCACACACTTGTAACCCATTTTCACATCTTGTGCACACATTCTCTCACTTTATTTTGATTAACTTTCATGTTATCTTTCGCTAATTACTAATTGATTACACTCGAACAACAAAAGAACTCACAGAATTATAACCCAAGGGTTCCCGCTTCGGAGAGAAACTTTGCTCCCTCCGAAAATCCTTTGGCAAATTAACGCCGAAAAACTTTCCTCTTGCAGAACCCTCTGGCAATCACTTAAAATATATTTGAGTTTTCGTTAAAAGCCAACAAGAAAGCCAAAGCCACTCCTCATGAATGTTGCTTGCAATCATATATTTCTGCAAAAGTTATTCGTCCTTTTGGGCTAGGTTTGGTTGAGGACTCGCATGAATATTTAAAATGAGCATTGGGCAAAAGTTTTCTAAAGCTTTAAAAGCCAAAAACAGAAACAAAAAACTACCATAAAAGCCAGACACGTTTGGCTGGCGTTGCCTACTTTTGTGGGCTCTGTTTGGGAATTATTTTCGGTTTTCATTTTCAGCGAGAAGGATGATGATGTTATAGCGACGTTTCAATTTGTCCCAGGCTAATATATTACTTATTTGCGTGGCCTGTCAGGACTCAATTATTGATTGGCCTGGTTGCGACCACGAATGGAATGTATCACTCATAAATTATGAAATATTTGCGAGGATATAGGCTGATAGCTTGAAGGTTTTTTTTAATCACGACTCAGTAAACAGCAGGTGTGAGGCACCTGTCACACTTCCCTGGTTCAGGGGGAATCCTGCGGTCAATTTATATATCCTGGCAGTCACCAGACGCCGCCAACCAATTACTCAGCCAGCCAGTGGCCGTTGCAGAGGCAGACTAATTACCAGCGCTTAATGCCAAGGAATTGCGTCCTTAATGAGCAGAATTATCCTGGGCCAGTCGAAAAAAAAATGAATAAGAGGTAATAAGAGACTCGAAATAGGATAAGGAAGAATTTCCATAATTAAATGTGCCTTTATCCTTTGCATCTTCTTTATGAAGCAACGGCGTGAACTTCAAGGTAACTAATTCTTATTTTTTAGCTAAGCTCACTTTAAGTTTGATTCTTTTTTGCGTTCTTTGTTATTTGGATTTTTATTCAACTATATTTTATTTGTATTTATTTATTTCTCTTTATTGTTTGGACACACAAAAGCTCGATGAACGATGGCGATTGAAAAAACCGGACAAAGTCGCACGTCCGTTTCGAGCGAAAGTTGTAAACCGAATAAATCTGCGGGCTCGTCGCCGCGTTCCAAGTTACTTTTCTGCTGCCGGTTACTGCCGATGTCCAATGCCCGATGACGCCGCTATAGTATATATATATGTGTGTTTGTGTATATATACTGCCTTAGCTGATACTGATACTTCGTGCGTCGCCGCTGTCGCGTCGCAGCTGTTTTCGGTTGAACGAGGCGGCGCGCATTGAAAGGCTGCTTCAATTGAACGGAATTCTAAGCTTTCAATAGCTGTTGAATGCCGTTAGTCTTTTTGTTGGCTTTTCGTATTGGAATTGGTTGTATTCCAATGGCCAACAACTTGAACTTGAAAGGTTTTTGGAGGTGTTTCAATTTAAAGCGGATTTTCAACAGTTTTGTTTGTGGGTTTTTGTTCGGATAATAAACTAGGTCACCTTTGCTGGGGACGTAATTATTATAATTTATTCTTTGTGATAGAACTGCTGATTCTAGACAAGTTTTAGTCATTTTTCTGCTTTAAATAAGCAATAAATA
>JAEIIL010012388.1:0-27548 GCA_018905715.1 Drosophila lini | reverse complement strand
AGCAAAAGGATTGTCTAATGATTTTTCTATAAAAAATTCCGTTTTTTATTTTCTCCATAAATATATATATTTTTTCTTTTATATTCAATATTTTTTTAAATTTTTTTGTGCGTGTGTCCCCTTTTTTACTCACCTTGAGTTGAGATTTCCTCTTGAGGGCGGCAATTGAACGAGTTTGCTGTCGTAAAACCTCCAGGGCAGATGCAGAGGTCGAAAATCAAAATGAAATTGAAAACGGATTCCGGCGAATAAAAAATATCTGAAATCAATGGAATGAAAAGCGTGAACTCGGAAACTCTCACGAAATAACATTTTTTTTTAATATTTTTGCTTTTTTGTGAACTGTATACTCTAACGAGGTGTCTGTCTTTTTAAGTAAAACTAGTTGTCACAGAAGACAACATTTTAAAATATTTATAGATACTTTAAATATTTAAAGCAAACAAATATTAAATATAAGAAAGTTTATAAAGTATTTCAAGTAGTAAGAGATCCTAATTAAAGTGAAATGGTCAGAAAAATAAACATGCCTGAAAAAGTATTTTAATTTTAATACGAAAATAATTATATGTATTTGAATTTACAGTATTGAATTATTTATACAATTTATAATAAATTAAAAATTAAAATAAAATAAAATATCAAAATTATATAAAGCTTGTAAGTACTTTTATGTTTAAAATATTCAAAAATAGGCAAGAGCATCCAAAATTTGAGAACGTTATTACGATTTTGATTTTTTTTGTTAATTGTTTACGTATGCGTGAGCAGGAACGGCGCGAAAAAGATGAAAAACATTTTGTGTTTTCAAATTATAAACAATTTTGCCAACGAGAATCGCTTTCCATATTTCCCATTTAATTTCCATTGATTGCTTTGTTTTGGCTCTAATTGCACGTTTTGACTGACTTATTTTGTGGGGGCGATGCTTCAGCGTTTATTTCATTCTTGCGATATTTAAGAATAATTGCGAATAATTTTCTTGTGGGTTTCTCTTTCACTTTAACGAATAACCTTGCGCAATTTGAAACAATTTTAAAGGGAAACAACACAGGCGGGGCATGGGGATTGCATTTTATACTGTATATTTCCGTTTCGTGCCGTGCAACCGGAAGTGCACATACACACACACACTGGCTAACAAATACCAACACAAGTACACTCAAGTGCAGGGGGTTTTCTTCTTTTTTTTCGATGTGGTTTGGTAACTTTTTTAAGGGGGTGTTTGACCCATAAATGAATTTATGCCAATTTAGAAAGCCAAATAACAATCGAGGGCTCAGCGGGGAGGAATTAAAAAAAAGGGTGCCCAGGGGGGGCTTATTACAAGGGGCCGGGGGCGTTGGTTAACCAATTAAAACATGTTTTTTTTTCTCTTTTCATGGGGGGTTGTTGTTTATTTGCTTGATATTTCCCCCGAGCTTGTTGTAACAGAGGGAGAACTTGTTTTTGGCCAACATAACCGGATATATTTGTGCAATTATTTTAATGGCCTAGACTCCAACACAAACACACGCACGCACACACACAGAGTTGGGAAAATATTCCCTGGACAAGCCCTTTTTTCTTTTGAAATTTACTTTTTTCTCTTTTCTCACTTTTGATAATGGGAAATATATATTTTTGGGTTTTTCTATTTCTATTTCCCGTGGGCGCGTCGCTGCTGCTTTGCCGAGTTTTCCGAGTTTTCCGTGCGCCTTGGCCAGCAGTCGACTTGCAACTGAGCGAGTGGAGAACTCGAATCAGCTGAAAAACTGCAAGGACTCCCGACCCCTTGATCCGATCCCAAACAAAAAAAAAACGAATCTTGCAGCCCCAGACGAACACTGAACCGAGTGCGAGTATATGTATGTGGGTACCGGCGAAGGGGGAAGGGCTGTCTCATTGATGGTGGCCCCAAAAACTCAATGAATGCGCCAAGCCGGTTGCAAGGCGCATGTGTCCTGTAGTAAAACGACAACAAGGATAATGAACTCTCTGCCAAGTGCAGGTCGCTGCTTGGACTTTTAATTGGAGGGGGTGCCTCATAATTTATTAGTATTTATTATTAATAATTTTTTTATACAAGACAGCAATTTAAAATTATAGTTAGACCTTAATATATAATTTATAACAATATGTCGCATTTTCTTAAAATTTCAAAATTAGCGCCCACACATTCCAGCTCGTTAGCCAACACTGTAAACTGCCAACTATCGCCGTTCGTTATCAGCCTTCGATTTTGTCATCGATGTTTACCCACCTCTAGCTAGGCGAAGAAATAGGGTCATATTGACGGTTTTGATTTGATTACCATTTCGGGTTTTTTTGTGGAAAATCGTACGGACACACTGGCAGCCATTGCTAAATAGTTGTAAACAAAATAAAATTTCGTTAATTTTTTGTGGCCAATACAAAATGCAGTGACCAGGAGGTCGCTGGCGACAAGGAGGAGAAGATGCAGGTGCAGGTGGAGAAGCAACTGCCACAGTTGGAAGCCTGGATCTTCGAGAACTACGACTCTGAGGACGAATTGAAGGAGGCCAACCAAGTCCGAACCCTGCGCTGCAGCCTGCCCAGGTGCCCGTACAGGACAAACAGGGCCCACAACCTGTGGCGGCACGAGGAGCGCCACAAGCGCCCGGTGGAAACGAAGCCATTTGGCTGCCCCGTCTGCATATACAGCACCGATAAAATCAACAACCTGAGGAGGCATGTGGCCATCCGACACCCCAAATCGGCGACTGTGGCAGAAGATCCGGATGAACCGCCGGTGGCGGCGACCCGCAGAATCCAGTGCCAGGTGCTGGGCTGCCGGTACGAAACGAACCGGGCCTATGACCTAAAGCGCCACATGGCGGTGCACAACAACGTGGAGAAGAGTCACAAGGAGTACAAGTGCTCCCTGTGCATGTACAGCTCAGATAGGAAGGCCAATCTCAAGCGGCACCTGGAACTGCGGCACTCTGGCATCGAGGACACCATAAAGACTGCAGAGGAGGTGAGGGAGGAGCAGGATTGCCAGGATGAGCAGCAGGCTCTGGAAGAGCAGACCCAGCATGAAGAGCTCTTCAACGATTTGATAGAGGACCTTGACGGGGTGAAGGTCGAATTCGAGAAGAAGGAAATGGATGAGCAAGTGTACGAGCCGCTGGATGAGGAGGAGGAACCACCCCTGATCACGATATCCCCATGGAAGCCACCGATACTCCATGGAGACATTACCGACAAGGAAGTGATTGTAAGTTAACCGAACTCAAGATTTTCCAGCTCTTGTGCGACCCTTCTTTTTTCTGACCAGGCTGTCAACGTGAATGGCCAGCTGCGTTGGTTCCAATCAATCGATCCGCCGCCTGGCGCTGTGTCAAAACACCTGCAACTGGCCCTGGAGGAGCAGGAACAGCAAGTTGCTTCGGCCCAGCAGCAAATGGACGAGCTGGACGATGAGCTGGCCTTGTCCCTGGCCCAGCAGGACCAAGAGGAGGAGCTGCTGGTGGAAATGCTAACCGAAGAGCAGCCATGGAGCTTTCACATTTCCAACGAAATGTTGGCAACTCCCAACCAGGAGGAATCGGAGGACTCGGATTTTCCCAATTGGTGGGACGATGGCGAATACACAAAGATGCACAAAAACCAAACGTTTCGGGATCACCGGCAAAAACCCTCAAAGGCTGTTGTGCAGCGCATACTGCGCGACATCTATGACATATACTACAAGCCCTTCAAGGAGGAACGCAAGCAGTTCGAGGTTTTCCAGATCAAAGACTCGTGGCTGTGCGCCACCCTGATGACACGCATGCAGATAATTAAAGACATGTACTCGAAGCAGGGCACATGAAGTTTACAGTCTAAGTTAAGCAATTAAAGGTATTAAATAAATCTATTAATTTAATTTATTCGAAAAAGGCCATCAAGTTAAATTCCATTTAATAAATTTAATAGTTTTCAGGCCTGACAAATGAAGAACAATTTACTGACACAACTATAATCATGCATTTCACCATTATCCATGGCGACGCATTCCTCACCGCCTTTGTTGGGCTGATTCCTGCCCCACTTGATATAGGGTACCCTGCCGGTGGCCGAAGATGTGTACTCTAAGTTATTGGCCAGGTTGTGGATGTCCAGCCAAAAGCCCACGTCGTACGAAGAATTAACCTTTGCCGCCACAGCCCTCCGCTCCTGGTCGTCCTCTATGATCGCCAGCTGAGCGCCCATCCTGCGACACCTGTCCGAGGCGGCAAACCAATTCAACTTGGTACTCCTTTCGATGTAGAAAAACCTGGGGCCTATCTGTTGGAAATCCGGAGGGATGTATTTGGATTCCTTTGAATTCAGAGGACTAGAGAGTTTCTGTTCCATTCTATCCAGCTTTGCCAGCAAGTCCTGCGAGAGGATCCTTTCCAACTTATTCAGGGTTTCGTTGCCGTGGGAAACTAGAATTTCTTGCTGATCTGCCAACCTGTTGAGTCTCGCCTCCATGTCCTGCGCCGGCATGGCCGCCCTTACGGCTTTCTCAAGGGACGCCTGCAGGCCTTCAATCCTGTCCAGCTTTGCCTGCGTTTCATTTAGACCTAGGGCATCGGAGGTACTCCACTGGCCTTGGTGTTTAGCAATGTGATTGACCATTGGCTTCACTACGGACATGCAGAAGGATGCGCACTGGTTTTCTGGATCCTTCAGTAGACACACATAGCCTTCTGGGGACTCCAAAGAGCCTTCCACAAGCCATGGAATAATTGCGAATATATAGAAAGTTAAGGATTTAGACATAGCTGCGGGACTAAAACCAGCTAATGAGAATGATTCTATGGAACTGATCTGAAATATGCAGTGAACTTTCGCCGAGACTGATAATAGCTGATAAGGTCGTACAAAGAATGTACCGAAAATTTAAGTCAAGCTTCAAATTCTAACATTATTAATACATAAATATTTAAATTATTGTGTTGCGTGGCGTAGTATTTAAGTAATTTAAGTTAAATTAGTTATACTCTTTTATCCTTGCATGCATAAATATCATATTTCAAATTTTGTAATTGTGAATTTTTCAATTTATTAGAGTTTTTTAAAGTGTACTAAGATAAATCGAAAAAATAATATATCAGGTGTGGTTCAAGTATCAGATGCGGTTTACGTATCAGTTGAGGCACTGGATTTTTTAGGGCGAAATTTCAACTATTCATTTGGCAACACTGCCAAACATCGATACAATCGATAGTGACATCGCTGACATTTCACACCTCTAGTTCGCAAGTAAATTTTAGCAGCGTTGCAGTTTTTTTGCATTTTAATTACTTTTCCTGACCGAAAAAGAAGACATGCTCGCTGGCTAGTTGTGCACGAAAGCCCAGTTAAGTGGTAAACTATTCAAGTTGGCGAATTGAGAGCAGAGTTTGGAATCGAGTGCGGACGTTGCAAAAACAAAAGACGCAGCCGGAAAAGTGCGAAACAGACGCCGCTGGTGAGTCGCAATTCATGTTTATTTTATGCCAAAATGCTAGGATATAAATGAAGATGTCTAGATGACGCTGTGTGCATTAGTTTCCTTTTGTTTATTTAATGACTGGCTGGACTTCTTCCTCTTCCACCTTGCCCGTTTTTCTTTTGTTTGACTTTTTGGCGCAATATTACTCGCCACGCCGGTGCGAACAAATCTCGGTGCTCTCCCTAGAGATGACACAAATTAAAATAATATCGGGTTCTTTGTCATATACTCAATTAAATTAATTTGAGTTATTATTATTTAAAGTTACATTTCAACTATTTAATATAAGACTTAACAAATTTGTATATATATAATAATGGTAAAGTTGTAGACTTGTCAAGTCGTACGGTTTTTTATTGAAATACGTCGAGTCGGAAAGCGTAGTCCTTATTTTTAGCAAATTAAAATAATATATAAATATTTTTTATATATTTTTTTTTTTTTTTAAATATCGGTTTGTCCGATAGCTAGCTGCTAGCACTTGTCACTAACGCGTCTGTCATGTGCCACGCGGCGTGGCAACCCTGTTGCTTGGCTCCAAAAAAACAAATTCCGGGAAAGAATTTGGATTAAAGTTTTACCATTTAATTGTGTTCGCATCTAAATAATAAAAGGTGAGTTACCTGCCCTTGCGATCAGCCAACGCGTGCTGCGTATGATTGAGGTTAGGGCGAGCGGAGTGCAGAATGCACTTTTTGCTGATGGCGCTGAAAGTATTAAACAAACTCTTTTCGCACAAGAACAAACATGGCTTGGGTCCCGAGCACTCGATTTGAGGATGATCTGGTAGATATGGAACCGGGCTTCAATTGGATCCATGGCCAGCTGGACTACGAGGAGCGGCGGAAAAAGGAGTTTATTCCGCGGCCCAAGAACACCTACGAGTACTTGTCGGCGCGCGAGAAACGGAACGCAGAGCTGGACAGCAGGTTCTCAGAGGGCGAAAAGGCCCGGGAAATCCGTCAGAGCCTAGAGATGATGGAGCGAATCCAACGGATAGCGGGCACCAAGCCTCTGGGTGAGCATGCAACCATGGCGGACTGGGACGACACTAGCACTGTTGAGGTGGAGGCGGTGGCGATGATGCGTCACTTTGGCATGATGTCCATGGCCGGACACTTGCCAGTTAAATCATTCCACGAGGAGAAGCATGCCGATGAATTGCCAGTGCAAGGAGCTGTGCTGGTCTCCCGAAATGGTCACCGAACCTTCCCCCTTATTACGGATCCCAACTATTTTATACCCCGTAAGACGAGTAGACCACAGAACACCTCCTTTGAAGGCAATGATACTACATCTTCTTATTACACAGCAGAAGGTTCGACCAGCTGCATTAGTGTGTACGAATCAGCTAAATCAGATTTAGAAAGCAGCAGAAGCAGTGCAGAAGTCCCCGGAAAGCCAGAAAAGTACATTGAGATACCATACCAACTCCTAGAGGAGAGTGTGGAGGAGGAGGAGGAGATTCTGCCAGCAGTTCAGGAGAAGCTGCCAGCAATTCAAGAGAAGTCAAAGGCAAAAAGGAAGGGACGGCGGCCAAATCAAAAGGAACGCCAAATGTCCCACAAAAAACAGCAATATCAGCTGTAAATGCGAATATTAATTTACAAAGAAAATACAAGTATCGAAATTCAAATTAAACAAACAAGAGCAAAAGAAAAATGCGGAAACAATACAACAACAAAATATTTAATAAAAAGAAACCGAAAGAAACTTGAAAAAGAACTGAAACTAACCAATAATTGAATGTGATGATAGATACATAACAAAAAGGGATTTTGCATAACGTCCCTAAACTCGGAGGCCATGAATCCAAATTAGTTATAAGTATGGAAAAGAATTGCAAGTACAATTAAATAAGAGTTGAAAATAGTTTATAACCCATATAGCCCCGCCGTGGCTTTTTCACCTTCTACTCGCGTTCGTTACAAACACAATGCAGCTGAAATTTTGAATCTGAGAGGACCGCACAGTGCCGCGATCTCGAGTTTTTCAACAATAAATTGCATACCTTTTTCTATTTTTCAAAGAAAGTAAAAAATTTTAAATTAAATGAATCGTTTTACCAATAAACAGCTTTATTGAAACCGGCGCTTATAATTATAAGCTTTCTATTATTTCAAAATCTGTCTTTCCTGTAATAAAAATTCTAAACCAAATTCAATTCCATAATTTCAATAAATATTTTTGGAAAAGTTGTTCTTTTGTTGACTATTAGATCTATTAAACCCTCATAACATGTTCTTAACTTCCATTCAATTTCCCTAATTGAATCAGTAGATGAAGTGAACATTTCGCAAACTTATCAAAAATAACGGAGGGAGCAGTAATTCCTTAATCAATAACACACCCCCACCCCTACTATTATTGTCCTTGTGTGTGGAACTATTATTAATTTGGCGAAACCGACGCGCCAATCAATTAAGCCTAATAATCTGTCCCACAGACTGGGGAGGAATACACGAAGAAATTTGCTCACAGCACGAAATAAATTCTCTGGGATTTGGAGGAGGAGTAAATGTGAGTTTGAATTGAAACAGTCTAACTTCTATAACCTCAAACTATAGTGAACAAACTTACATTTTCGAATCTTTCCTATTGATGAATACATTTGTTTAATCAATTCAAATTGTGCTTATAAGCTCATTGAATATTGAAATAAAGACCCTGTGGATATGTTATTTTGAATTAAATAGTTTATTTGAATTTGTTTTGAAAGAGCTTTTTAAAAATTAGCTATAGGAAAGTATTACTGTATTTGGGTGGTGGGAGTTATTCTGCCTCGTTTTGTCTGTCTTTCTTTTGCGGCGGCTGTTGCTCTCTCATCTCGTTTTTGCTGGCAGCTTTTTTCTCGCCCGAGAGTGTGAACACACGCACACAAAATACCTTACTATGCGCCAAGAACTGCAAGTTTTCAATTTCCGTGGCAACCGCGTGCTCCTTTTGTTTTCTTCTTCTTTTTACGGTTTGCTTTATTCCTTTTCTTATTTTTACGTGGTTGTCAAGCCAAAGATGTTGGTGAAATTGATGCTGTAGTTGTTTTATGCACAAGTCTGCTTATATTGCAATATTGTTGTTGTTACGCAGTTGTACATAAATATACACGCACATGGACACACATGAACAAATATTTATGTAGTAGGAAGTCCAGTCAGTGATAGGGAGAGGTGATGGTTGAAAGAGGGAGGGAAGGGCAGACTCTATATGTACATTCATACATATTTATGTACATTTGTTTTTGTCGTCTATATGTAAACGAGTCTGAAGTCTCAGCTTTACGCGATGAGCGCAAGGCGAAGCAAAATCAAAAATAAAGAAGGAGTTCGACAAATGGCGCAAGCTATTAAAATAAATATGTGCAAGCTCTCTTTTGAGGTGGACCAAAGAGTAAAAATCTTTAAAATATGTAAAGTTTTCTTTGGCAGTCAATCGCATAAAGTCCACCCCAATTCCTACGCACACGAGCTCCGGCGAGAGTTTCTGACGCGACGTCAACTGAAGCTGACGCTCAAGCTGCCGAAAGGTGGGCAGAGGTGGAAAAGAGAGGGGGGAGAGCTCAAAGGAGCAACAGCCCTCGCCGGCAGCCGGCTTTCTGTTCAGCCGCTGCCTCTGCCACCGTGAGCCGAGTTGACATCGCACAGTGGGCATGTGGTTTAAAAAATTCAGCTTAATTTTTAATAATCTAGTTTGGTGAAATGAAAGGATACATTTTCCACTGTGCATTGCTGAACTTGAGCCAGCAGCCAGATGCTGCGAGAGAGGGCATGGGCATCCCTCTTTTTGTTTTTGGCGCGCGCAAGCGTAAGCTCTCTCTCGGTCTCTGGCTCTCCAGGTCTTTCTGAAAGTTTCGGTCTCTACTCAGGCTTTCGGTGCGAGCTAGCGGCAGTTTAAAATCAACTCTCAAACAGGACGAACCGCCTGCGAACAGGATAATGGAAAATAACTGAAAGAAAAAACAAAGCCGCTTCGTTATAGTAAATTAATAGTAGTACAACTACTACTACTACACTTGTAGAGGCTCTTTTTAATCGGATCGAACGGTCTACAGGGGGGACTCGGGGATGGCGGTGTGCAAGGACCACGAGGCTGCGGCTGCTTCACCAAATTTGGGATACAGACAAAACGCGGCTCGCAGGATACCGGATACGTCTCTTTCCCTGCTTGTCTGTGTGTATGCGCGTGTGTTTGTGTCACATCCATTCAGGAGGCTAAAAAGAAAAGAGATAGCAGACATCACTCAGTGGTGACTTTCTTGGCAAAATCCAAATATCCAAGGAAAGCGGTTCGGTTTCTTGATTTCTCGGTATCGGGGTAGTTCCTAAAGCTCCAAGAAGAAGAAACCACGATGATGAGCCCAAAGAAAAAGAACGGCTTCCCAGCCGTCAAAGAAACATCTTCGCTTCTATTGTGCATTTCATTCCTTTGAATCGCCAACAAAAAAATATGGAAAGTCCAAGAAAAAGTAAGAAAATCAGTAATTTTTTTTTTAATTTGATCATTGTAAAATAAAAATTAAAAAACTTATAACTGCATGTTACTGCCAATCTCAGACAGTGCTTGTTATCCTCAGAAGCATACAATTTATCTTCTATAATCCAGTGTTTATGTTGTTTATGCTGTTTTTTTTTTTTTCTTATTTATAATCTGTGTTCTTCATTTGAACAATAATACTACTTGTGTACATTTCATTGATCAAAAACGCTTTTGAAGTTAAATATCCCTTAATAAACAACAAATGAAATCCCATATTTAATAAACTATTAAATTTGACAATAAATATATTCTTGACGGTGTTCAATTCTGCGTCATCGATTTATAAACAAGAAAAAATATATATTTATTTTTTATTAAAATTTCACATACTATTTTGCTATAAATTTATAAATAATGTCCGTCAAAAACGTCAAATGTGTGAAAACACATTAAATAGTACCATTTACAAGTCTCTTTTTTTTAATAACAAAAAATATCAATATCATTTTATTCTATGTGATGGTAATTTCCCAAAAGTGCTATAGTTCAATCGCAGTAACCTCATTATTATTTGTATTAATACAGAAAATGTACTCCTTAAAAACTTCTTTAAGAATTTATTTAAACATTTTATTTTAACAATTATTAAAGTCTGTTAATGAGAAAAAAAATGCACTTAAAGTTTAGGTTTATAGGCGAAATGTATATTTATTTAAGGTTATTCATGCTAATCGATGATATTTTTAAAAAGTTATTAAATAACTAATCATGTGATATTGTCCTCTGAAGCCTTTAAAAACCACAACTAAATGCACATGCTGCTTTCAATTTTTTTCCCACTTTTTAGCTGCTGTCTTTTCCTTTTCTCTTTTTTTTTTTGCAACGCCCGCGAAATAAAAAGGAAAAATCAGAGGTTACGGGCGACGCAAGGGGAAAAGCAAGCTGAAAAAAACAGCAGATAAAAAATAAAAAGTACAAGGAAAAAACTTGCAGCGCTGGTCTGTCCACTTGTCCTGTCCGCCGTATCTGCCGGCCGGCCTGTTAGGCCCCTTCCTTTTCTCTCTCTGTACGCGCGAGTGTGTGGAGTATCTGTGTGCCTTTTTTTATGGCCATGCAATATCTTTCTCATTGCTGGCTTTCCTGTTCGCAGCCTCCTTGCGCTGCTTCATCCCGTGCTTCATGTACGGGGAGCATAAAATAAGATGGGAAAAAAGCGAATGTTCAAATTGAAATACTTTACAAAACTCGTATTTGCTTAGCCTTATCGGCCTCGCACAGATACAGGCGCACACATAGACAGACACACACCTCGGTCCTGGCAACGAAGTTTTTACTTCCCCGCTGTTGCCAAGAGCCGCCTGGGTTACCCCCAAGTCTGGTCTCACGTCTGAGGTTCGGCTCGGGTCTGTAACTGGTAAATAAAATGCAAAATGCTAAACAAGAAAAAAAAGTAATGGAAGACAGACCCCTAGCCTGGCCTGGCCTGGCATCTACATAATCCCCAAGCGATCAATAAAGCGGAGCAGCTTCTCTTCTGCAATTAGTGGGCTATATCATTCATCACAACCGTGAGACAGATCATAATGCTCCTATAACGATGCTTGGGATTGTGCCGCATCTTCCCTGTGCCGTTACACAATTATGGTTAACTTGATTACAATGATCAGTGTATTCTTTTAGTTAGTTTCGATGGAATTTTTTGTATAATTTGACTTGTCGGACCATATTTTATGCAAGTATATCAATTTAAATTATTAATAAATGATAAGTATATTCTTTAAACTAAATTTAATTAAATGGGTAAACTTTCAGTTTACAGAAAACCTACTTATCCGTAAACAAATTTAGTGATGGTTAATTAGCTTAGCTGAAAATCATAATATTTATCATCCTAATATCATCTTACCATTTCCATCATAAATCCAATTTTTCCATTGTCTCTTGCAACTGTCTGTCAAATCATAAAAGAATATTCATAAATTTGTTTACTGCAATCCACTTCCTGTAATCTTTTGCTGGAAATTGCTGAGCTTAGCTTTCTGACGGGGTAAATCCAATCCCCTGTGTTAGAAATCGCAACTAATGGGTTCGGGTTAGCCATTAGCCAACGTCGTTACAGGGCTTTCTGGCTTTAACCAATAAAGCCAGCTTGCTGACCATGGCCTGGACTTGGACGTTAATATTCTGACTTACTCTTCCACTGGACCTGAACTCCGTACTCCAGACTGGATGTGACTTGCGCCACAATGTCATTAATTTTGCTCGTTGCCGGTTTACTGTCTGTGCTCCTTTGCCCACTCAGACGGCAACTAGTTTTTTTCCCTTCGACGCTTCTCTTCTTTAGAAAAGCCACTTGTCCAGGATTACACTCAAAAATTTCCGATGGTTGCTTTTATGCTAAAAATAACTAAGTTTGGAACAGATTTTTATTAATATTAAAGTTTTCAAACCTTACTTTAATAATTGATAGCTTTTTTAATTAGAATTGGGTATAGTAGAGAAATACATATAAATAATTGACATTTTAACATTTTAAAAAGTCGAAAACTATATTTTCTTTTAAGTATGGAAGTAGTTAGAGGAGACTCATTCTCCTTCATTTCTGAGCGCAACACATTTCCCCTTTTTTTTGTAGTTTTGTTTCTTTAGCCTTTGCCACCATGCCATGAAAATCTTAGTGTGTAACTGAATCTGTGATTGTGTTGGTGAGTCAACAAAGACACGCTCCAATCTCCACTATACAGTGTGCACTTTACAACACCCCTCCATTTCCACCCACTCAACAACCCCAACCTCGACCCCCATCGCTTTTCAGTCTGCAATGTGTGCGCCCTTCGTTTGAGTCTTTAATTTTATTTGATTTTAACTCTGTAACTTGTTTGTTTAGGATTCTGTTGGGTGTTTTTCGGGTGCCTGTGACTCACACGCCCGTCTTCGGGGTTTTTTTTGTTTTTCCAGCTCCTGTTAACTTCATTTTACCGGAATTGTTTAGTCATAGGAAATTTCCCCAGATTCCATTACAGAAAGCTAATCAAAAGTGTTCCTAGGGCACGACATTTATCTGATCGGGGCAGGCAGATCTGCTAAAAAAAGTGGGAAAATCTCTTTCGATTTACTTTTGTTTTGTCGAAACAGCGAGTTGCTGATAAAAAAAGGGTTACTCGAAAAATTGTACAAAAGGCAAGACAAATTTATGGTTCTTGGCAGAAACATTTTTATCATTTATAAAGCATAGCCATGACAGGTGACAATTTTTCAATGATTTGGGTTCAACTTTCAGGGGAGTTGTTTAAATCGAGGGCATCATTATGTTTATATTATCTTTTTCAAGATCTTTAAGACAAAGCTAAGAGGTTGTAATACCTAAGGCTACAGAGATGCTCCAAACTTTAAGCTAAAGTAAGAGGTCTGAAAACTTATTCATACTTAAAGTATTTTCTTCAGATTTCCTCTGGCTAAACTTCAACTGAGAAATGCTCTTGAAACTAATTTGGCCGTCCGCTTTCCTCATAAGCTTGAATTTGGTCCATAACATACTTTTCCAACTTTGATATCTCTGGCAGAACTTTTTCCCGATGGCCGGCTGCTGCTGCTTCTGTCGCTGTGGAAAGTTTTGCGAAAACTTGTCAAAGTTTTTAGTGGAGTTTCATTACTCATCCGGTATCATCTGTCCTCCGTTTCCCGTTCCCGTTTCCGTCCCGTTTTGAGGTTTTCCCTTTAGGCTGACGACACGTGCTTTGACACATCCCCTTTTCTCATTTTTCCGGGCTCCTGCCACTACTTTTCTCACTTTTCAGTTGAAGCTCCAAGCTGTGCAACACATGTTATCCTGTCTCCCACATCTTCGCCTCGCTTACCTTTCATATTCTGTCACATGGCGAAAAAAGGGGTTTGTGAATAATTTATTAGAGACATTTAATTATTTTCTCAATCAAATTAATCTTTGAAGGACCGGAAATGTGTGTTTTTGAGATAAAATGTGTGCTGAAAACGGAAAGATTGTCATTCTATCTGTTTAATTATATTATTATTTTATTAATATTAATAAGTTGTTTTGTTTTAATACAGTTTTTTTGCAACATTTTTGATAAATCCCTATTTATTTACTGTGTAGTATAAAGGACAATAGAGATTATTCCGCTTTCGGTAAGTTTCAGACCGTCAACAACCAAGGACAACCATAGTCAACTATTCTTTCTATGTATCCCCTCCGTTGATATAATAATCCCTCAATTCAATTTGCATGACAATCGAGGTTCATTGAGAATGCAGAAACTTGATACCTTGAAACTTTTCAATTATTTAAGGATTTTTATGGGGAAAAAGTTACACTAGGAAGGAAGGAAGCTCCTTAAATGGCGGACACCTAAAAATAGCCCAAGAAAATTGCCGTGAAAAAGTGCAAAGGAAAAGAAAGGAAACCCTCGTACGCACATTCACACATACACAAACACGCTCGCACACACTTACATATACGCGCCCCAATACCAATGCAAAGGAAAAAATTCCACTCTGTTGAATGTACACATACAGACCAGTGGGATATAAAAATGTTAATATGGCCTGTTGAACAAGAAAAAGCAACAGCGGCAGCGCGGTCGCCATTAGCAGAGCGGCGGCAGCGCAGCATCACCGGTAAAGTGCAAGAAGAAGCATCCTCGCCTCTCTAAATGCGACCAACTCTCTGTCCTTTGAAGCGCAAGCTCAGAGAGTCAAAACGGCGGATATTTAATTAAAGCTAGTCAAGCATATCAACTACGTCATATTTCTGCAAGATATAGAGAGAGAGACTTGGCGAGGATTGGTGGTGGGAAGAAGTTTGACAAGGAACAAGGAGGTGGGTAGAGCTTTTTGGAGAGAGATACAGCATCAGCACGCATTATGTTGAAGGAGGGGAAAGGGAGGAAGAGCGACTACGACAGGAGTCAAGTTCGCTGACTGTTGATGCTGCTCTCAGCCTCTCCCTTTCCCTCACCTAACCACCCACACAAGTGGAGCTGTAATAGGTACATACCTACGCAAAATCTGCAACAACTAGAAACGATACAGTGGGGGGATAGGTTAAATGGGGGAGTACTCTAATATAAATTATATTTAATTTTCTTATTGAAAGCTAAATTTAAACGTTAATCATTATATTTTATATATATTTAGAAGTCTATAAATGTTTCGATAATTTGACCTTCTAGTTGATAACCAACTATATTTTTTTATTAAAAAAAAACCTAACAACCACTGTAGGTGCTCTTTCCTTTCTATTCGCGAACGAGTACTCTCCGTACTTTACTCATATCCTTCGATTCTATACTAGAATCATTTTTTTCTACCAAAGCGTTAAAGCGACTGCGCAGAACGGCTGACGGAAGAGGAGCCGAGAGGACAACCGAACGAACGAATGAAACCATGACCATGCCAAAGGATGAAATATTAATGCAAAAAGACGAAAACAGTTGACGGCTGCTGCCGCCTCTCTTCTTCTTCTCTTCTCTACACCACCAATTTTGTGAATTTCAGCATCCCCATGTGCTTTTCATCCTGCATTGGTGTTAGCTAGCGGTGTGTGTGTGTGTGTTTTAGAGTGTACGTAAATGTGAATGACAGCGCGGAACGTTGTGGAATCGTGGAACACGAATTAGACAGGATCCACAGTCTCATCTCCTCTTTGTTTGTATTTTTCTCTGTTTTTCTTTTTTAGTTTATTTGAATCCCCTGTTGGTTATCCTTTCTGCAAACCCTTGGACTAATTGCCATATTTTTGTTTTCCGCTTTTCCACAGATATGCACAAGGTGCCAAAAGCCCCCCGAGAATTCGGCGGCAGATGACAAGGACAACGGCACGAACGCAACGCACATGGCGGCAGAAATTCAGCAGCAGGGATACGGATACAGGAAGCGGCGGCCAACAGGATATTGAGCCATCAACACTAGCCAACAAAGCAACGGCAACAGCAACAGCCCGAGGGAACAGCCCACTGTGAACAAAAGGACAAGCCCACAAATGGCTTCCACCGTAGTGGGATCAACAATGGCATCGGGAACGGGGACTGCTGGTCCTGCGGTAGCCACCAGGGAGTTTGTCGAGGGATGGACCCTGGCCCAAACACTGGGCGAAGGAGCCTACGGCGAGTGAGTGTTTTCGCCGAATTAATGTTATATTTCATCATCTCCTTGTTTAAAAAACAAAAATCGTAGGATTTCATCAGCCTTAAAATATTTGAGAATGGTCTAATAAAAAAAGCTTAAAAAACAGATAATCAGATAAGGAGTATTTCAGATATGAGAAATATAAAGACTAAATTTAAAAGAGAATACAAAATACGACATCATAGATTTAATTTATTTTTCCAAACAAAATACGAATACTTCATTTAATTTTAAAAATTTCAATTACAATTTCAAAACGATTAAAAAAAAGACAACTTAATAGATAAATTAAGCATGTACTTTTCATTATTGAAATATTTGTTATATGAAGAACTCATACCATTATTTTAAGCCTGACTTTGCAAATCTCTTATACGTCCGTGTGTTATGCCGTATGCCTTTGTGTGTGTGTGTGTGTGTGTGTTGAAGTCAATAAACCGGAAATGCTGCAAAAGAGCAAAAAACAGAAAAAGAAAAAACAGAAAGCCGTAACTGAAACGCACTTTTCCGGCGTATTCGCTGTATACATTCATCCCGCAAAACTCCCGCTCAGTGTCCGCTTTTAAGGCGCTCTCCAGTGCGCATGTCCCCGGTGTCCGGATCCGGGGAATTCGAGGAATAAGGGAGCACGACAATGGCATACGGCAGACTCACTGCACCCGGACCCGGAGAGCAGTCGATACACAGACACCAAAGTTGCAACTGCATTCGGCAGAGTCACCTCCCGCGCTCGAAAAAATCCCTCACTAATCCTTTGATGCCTCTATTCTTGGACACTGTTGTGATGCAGGGTGAAGCTGCTAATCAATCGACAGACTGGCGAGGCTGTGGCCATGAAAATGGTGGATCTGAAGAAGCATCCGGATGCAGCGACCTCGGTACGGAAGGAGGTGTGCATACAGAAGATGCTCCAGGACACGCACATCCTGCGGTTCTTTGGCAAGCGTTCACAGGGCAGCGTTGAGTACATATTTCTAGAATACGCCGCCGGCGGAGAACTATTCGATCGAATCGGTGAGTATTACTTTATGTATAAATCTTGATATGAATTTAATTTATGTGCTAGAGATATGCCCAGTAAATAGAAGGGAAATTTTTCGTAGAAATTTATTGAATTATGTTTTTGGTAATAAATCATGTTTTTTTTATGTAACTTATTTTTTGGATAAAGGTTTATCAGATGGAGGGGGTTATTTATTGCAGTTAGTGTGATGGTTAAAATTTTCTAGATGTTTTTGGTTGAAATAATATATTTACATTTTAAATATGCATAAATATGTTTTTAAACTGAAATTAAATCGAGTCAAAATTATTTTTTAAATGTCTTTTATCTTTAGTTATTTTTGACTAAAAATTGTCTTAGAAAGAGATTCCCAAGACTCGTAAATGTAAACTCGCCGAACTACTAAGCTGAACTCCTTATCAAAACAGCTTTTAGCAACTTTTTAAAGTTTGTAAACACTTAATAGCAAAGATAAGCTAACACTTGCCAAGATCTCGATAAGGTCCTTCAATTTAAATTATTTTTTCCTAAGCTTTAAAGATGGTTCAGAGAAGGATACAGGTCTAGTACTAACTTGACTCATGTGATTTAGAAGATATATTTTAAGTATCCTCAATTTGAACGATTAGTTTAAAAATTTAAAACCTTAAAGCATAGATTAATTTCCAATCATTTGTTGAATGAAAACTTTTCTATTTTAAATATTTGTCTGTAAGCGTGCTTGTGTAAAATATGATTTTGTTAGACGGCTCCTTTAAATGGCATATTATTATTATGGCCTCTGTGTCGCGGCATCACGACATCCGAAACTCAAACACAGACGAAACCAAAAAGTGGAAGGAGCATAGTCGGGAGCAGATGTCAGACCATATAGACGTCGCCCAGACGAGGCAAATATGCCAATATGCTGCTGGGACGCGAACCCAGAGAAATGCCACAGACAAGCTCACTTGACTGACGGCGTAGAAATTGTTGTGTTGCGTTGTGTTGTGTGTCCTTTTTGGAGGGCGCCCGTCCAGCAAAATCATCCAACGAATCGAAATGGAACACGGATTCCTAGAGCAGCGGGAGAGGGACAAATCAGACCGACAAGTAGATACGGATCTTGATTACGCCAGTTTTCTGTCACTTGCAATGACAATTTGCCAACTGTCCCGGGAAGGGAAATTGGAAATGGAAAAGCGCGCAGGGTGGCAAATGCTGTGGGTGTTTGTAGGTGCCAAGTTCGTGGCATTTTCATAAATATTAACAGCTTGCCTGGCAAAAGGTCAGCGGTGTGGTGGTGGAGTGTGGGAAAACATAGCGAGATTGCCCCTAATGGAAGTAGTGGCGTCCTTGCATTGATTGCCACCTCCGCCGTGCTTCCCATTTCCTTGGAGTTCTCCCCCTGATTTCGCCTATTCCCAATCGCCTCCGCCACCATCATCATCATCATCATCCTCGCCACCATTGGCTCTCGGTATCGTCCACCACTTTGCTCCCCCGCGGGGGATGTGTTGCATGGGCGAGCTGGTGTAATAATCAATGTGGCAGCCATATTTAGTCCCCGGTTGCTAAGCCATTTTTAATGATATCTAGTGATGTGCCTGCCACCGAGTGATGAAACACACTCTTGTTAGATTTTAGGGGAATTTTCAGGGAAAAGGTTGTGAAAGGAAATATTTTCTTGTTTTTTGCCGCATTTAAAATGAATTTTGAAGTAGAGATATTTCTAAAAAAATATATTTTAAATTAAAACATAAATTAGGCTAAGATTCTAGACCATAAATAATTCATAACTTGATAAACAGCATAGAATATTTAAGGTAATTATAAAAGGCCCACAAACATTTATAAATTTAATAAGTCCTTTTTTCTATCAAAGGTATTTATTAAAAAAAAAAAAGTATACATTACACCACACCTCATTTATTATAATTAACTCTTCACGAACCGTTTTAATTTTTAAAGTAAAACCAATTGCATTTTATTGAGCTTGATAAGTTGATGACAATCAGTTCGTTTGCTGTTCGTTAAGTTGATTAAATGCATTATGACAGCTGAATGGCATTTATTTGGTGAAATGATAATTGAACAATTATTTTACAATTTTTCCCTTGAATAATAACTTTTCCAGGACATGCTACTTCTCAGCTGAAATCACGCTGCCATCTCCTAGCGAGTTTAGCAACTGTGATATGTGCGGTCTAGCGCCTGTTTGGGCAGGAGGCAATGCAAATCCTGGGAAACGTAGGAAATTGTGCAGGAGGAAGGGGGAGGGAGGATAGAGAGTGCAATGAATGGTGGGATGCCATAAATAGGTTCAATATGCAAATGAAACATAATGGAGCCGCACTCACACAGGCCCCCGTGGCCAGATGTCCTCGGTGGTAGTGAGTGTGTGTGCGTGTAAGTGTGTGCGAGTTTAATTGTCTGTTTGCCTCGAAATGCATTCATTAAGCTTATACGCCCAAAGGACGAGTGCAGGAGCAGCCCCCCAGCCCTCTATCGAAATCATGATGGCTTATACATTGATTCCCCCGCCAATTCCCGGTCACATCTCCTCTCTGGGGTTCGATATAAATTATGCTTCAATTACAAATGAAATTTTCGAGTAATTTCCCTCATTTCCATAGCCTTGCATATATTTTACCATTATTAAGTGGGGGCGGGGTGGTGGCCTCTCTTTTTGCGCCCTGTGAAATGCAATTAATTATGCTAAAATGTTACTGACATGCTTGCTGCATTTTTATTGCTTTCATCCGAGGGCGTCTTTATTTCGCGGCTTCATATTTATGCAAATGCTGGCTGCATATATGGCATTCACAGCTTTTATTTGCAATGCTCGAACTTAAAGTCAGTCAATATTTATTTTATTTAATTTTTTAAAACAGAAAGAATAAATATACACTGGAAAATGGGAGTTTTTATTAATTTTAAAATACAATCTGGGTATTATTTAGAAATGACACATAAATCACTACTTTAAATACGTCTTTTGTAAGGTGTAACATTGTAGTCTTTTGTTTTTTATGCCGCTCATTAAGAGTTTTCAAATCATTCACATATATATTTTTTAAAATTAGAAAAGCTTTCTAAAAAAATATCCTTTTTTCCCTCAGTGGAGGATGCACTTGCACCTCCATTTAATTTCATCAATTCCAAAAGAGTTGTGCAAATGGCGCCAGCCACCAGCAACATGCCACATGATAAATGAATAGCAAACAATGTGGCACACGCAAGGAATGAGAAGCGACAGATGGGCTCTTGCACATAGATGTGGGCGTGGCACACTTGCCCAACTTTATCTGTCGCACAGTCAACTTTTTAAGGCCTTTACAAATTGAGAGTGACAAGAAGCCAGCGGGAGCGACGACATAAAATAAAGGAGAAAATATTTGAGAAAGCCTTCGAGGGGAAATTGTTCAAAGTTTTTAAAAGGAAATTGTATGGAAACTGTATATAAATTGTATGGAAATTGAAGGTGCTCCAAAATAGTTTAATAGGTAAGAACGTAATCATATAAAGAAAATATATTTACACAAAAAATACCCTTTACCTTTATCATTTCAATTTTTTCCTTCTTCAAACAAAATTTCCATACTAATATTATTATTGGCCACTACCTTTGCTTTTCAAATTTTGACCTGTTCCTGCTAAAAATTGCTGGAACGTCAAGAGTAGAGAACAATTCACAGGAGAAGGAAAATCAATAGGTGATAAGGAAAGGCCATGGATGTGAAAGGAAATGGGTTGATGACGTTTGATCCCTAAATTGCAGCATGCTGTGGCTGACTTTGACAGTCAATCAAGTGAAAGACGGTTGAAATGTAATCTGTCTAGCTTTTGGATGCCTCCTGTTGTTAACCTTTTATTCCTTTGTTCATGCATTTCATGTCCTTTTTGTTACTCTTCCCTGTCTGTATGTTTATTCCTGTGCACTTCCGAGTAGAGCTCAAAGGATTTTTGCTGTAGTTGAAATGTTATGCTACTGACTAGTTAAAGTGTTTTATATTTTATTTCAAAATTCAAATATTGGGTAGAAGTTCAAAAATTGTAGGGTAAAAATGTGATGAGGGAAACTAAGCCAATTTGAGAGAGTAGGAAAACCAACAGGTAAACATTTTTGGCATTGTATGTGTGGTTGTTGGGGCTTAGATTAAAATTGCATAAAACTGTTGATTAGATTTTTGTTGCTGTTGGTATTGCTGTTATTGTTTCAGACCTGGGCAACACCACTAAGCCCATAAATCCCTTACACTGATGCACAACAGAATGCATTACATTTGTTTTTCCACCTGCCCCGTGTTGGTTTTTTGCTCCGCTGCACATTTTTCCCATTTTCCATGCGTTTGTGCACTCCACAGGGAAATTTCCGTGGAGGAAATGAAAATATAGATGGGAAAGAGCGAGACTCTCAACATAAATGGCATTGCTGAAAACGTTTTACAAATTGTTATTCAAATTCCACGATTCGTTTCTATTTTTTTATACATTTTTCAGCCAATAAATTAATTGATTATTTGAATATTTTGCACTTTTGTTTGCAGAGCCCGATGTTGGAATGCCACAGCATGAGGCCCAGCGTTATTTCACACAGCTTTTGTCCGGCTTAAACTATTTGCATCAGCGGGGCATCGCTCACCGGGACTTGAAGCCGGAAAATCTGCTGCTGGACGAGCATGACAATGTGAAGATCTCCGATTTTGGCATGGCCACCATGTTTAGGTATTAGGTACAACAAAATTTCTCTAGTTTCTAGTTTAATCAAATATTTAAACGGTTCTTTTTTATATTTTCATTTAGAAAACTAATTTAATTATAAACTAGAAACTTCTTGTACAAATATTTGAAAACGTCTAAAATCCATTAACGCTGTGGCTAAACCGTTGGCTAAAACTTCTTCAGCGAAAACTGTCCAACAAGCAGAATTGTTAATTGAAAGCTTCGCTTGAGGCCACAAAAACACAGCCAAACCCGAACAAGACCCCTAGAGAGAGAGTTTAGTTTTCAACTAAGTGAAAACTCATTAAAGTCCGCATTTAGTGAGAGTTTAAAATATAAACACTCATTAAAAATTAGACGAAATTCAACTTAATCAGTCTGCTTATTTACTTTAAATTTAATTTTCAAATTAACAATTTAATTCCTCATAAAATAAACTAGTGAAATATAGAAATAAAATGTAGAATGTAGTAATTAGAAACCCTGTTTTCATTTTTATTCAGAGATGAACTTTAGATCTTGGCACCCCTTTTCGTCTCCGTTGCCATCTCTAAATGAAGTTAAAAGCTTATCAAATAACTCTCCTAACTCTCATTTCCTTCTTTTTATATTATCTACATGCTCCGTCTTCAATCGGCAATTATCTCTGGTCATCGGAAACAGATGCAAGGGCAAGGAGCGACTGCTGGACAAACGCTGCGGCACCCTGCCGTATGTGGCGCCGGAGGTGCTCCAGAAATCGTATCATGCCCAGCCGGCGGATATATGGTCATGTGGCGTGGTTCTGGTCACCATGTTGGCGGGCGGTAAGTCGAGAAACTAAAGTGATTGTTTAAATAAATTATGTGCATTTTTTGTTTCAATAATGATTTTTCGTGCACTCTCATGTAAAATAAAGAAAGAAAAAAAGTGAAAACAAATAAAGAAATAAGAAAACTCCAGACATCGCCTTGCGTTTAACGGAATCATGCATATGTATATGTATATATTTTTATAAATCCGCCGTTTATTTTTTTTATTGGTTATTTGCTCACATATTTTTCCTCCTCTCGCTCGCACTCTCTTTATCATTTTTGCTGTTTCTTTGGTATTCTAGCTGTAGATTGTTTCACACGCACATTGTATATCATCTAAAGCTTTTATACCAAAGCTCCAGCTTAAATTGCTTAAACAACGCACCAGCAACAATAAAAACAACAACAAAATACCGGAATGATATAATTATTTATATATTTTATTTTCCAAGTTTTTAAGCAAATAAAATTAAATTAATATTTCTTGATTAATAATATTTTTTCAGAGCTGCCTTGGGATCAGCCGTCCACCGCCTGCACGGAGTTTACCAACTGGAAGGATAATGATCACTGGCAAATGCAGACGCCTTGGAGCAAGCTGGACACCTTGGCCATTTCGCTGCTACGCAAAGTCCTGGCCACCAGTCCGGGAACGCGCTTAACGCTGGAAAGGATACTCGATCACAAGTGGTGCAACATGCAGTTTGCCGAGCATGGTAAAATAATGCTATTTTTTTAATTTAATAATTATATATCAGTGTGGAAAAAGTGCAAGTGTTTTGTGTTTCAAGTGCTGAATTGAATTACTAGTGCCCATTGATGATGGCTCAGGTACTTAGTGACTCTCAAATGCCTTGGAAACTTTTGAGAGTCTCTCTGTGCCTAGGCTGTAGGTGAGGCAAACGCAACTACATCAATTAAATTATTTAACTAAATTACTCTGTTCAGTGCTGCTCTTCTGACGCTTTGGCGCTTTAGCTGTATGATAGATTTTTACTACTTCATAAAGCTAGATTACCAAAGCATTGGCGGGTCTGCAGGTTAAATCATCATAAATATAAAATATAAAGTACGTTGAATTTCCTGCCGTGTTATATCAATTATTATTTATTATTGCTTATTGAATTGCTCATTTTTTGTTTGCATATTATTTGCTCTTTGGTGTTTTTAGCTGTATGGTGGTGTTTACAATTTTCCATAGAGCTTGATTACCAAAAACCAAATGGTTTTTGCATTTATGGCTTGAGTTATTGTGTTTATTTTGTGCTTTCCTTTTGTTAATATTCATTTTTATATTTATCTCTTTTTTAACTTGAATTATACTTTCTGTTACGAAACCCAACTTAAGCTGTAACTTTTCTTTCCAGATCGTTCCTTTGACCTGGTTGATTCGGCGGCTGCTTTGGAGATTCGCTCGCCCAAGGCAAAGCGCCAGCGGCTGCAGTCGAGCGCCCATTTGAACAATGGCCTGGATGATTCCATCTCGCGTAACTATTGCTCTCAGCCCATGCCCACCATGCGCAGCGATGATGAGTTCGACGTGAGACTGCGCCACGGCCGTACCAAGGCCAAGGATAGCGGTGGCGATTGCCAGGATGTGGCCCAGGAGGCACGCCTTAGTTACTGCTTCTCACAGCCCGCTCTTTTGGATGATCTACTGCTGGCCACGCAAATGAATCAAACGCAGAGCAGCAGCGCCTCCCAGAATTATTTCCAGCGCTTGGTGCGCCGGATGACGCGGTTCTTTGTGACCACGCGATGGGATGACACCATCAAGAGATTGGTGGGCACCATTGAGAGACTGGGCGGCTATACCTGCAAGGTTAGTGAGGATGGAGTGGTCACCGTTTCCACCATCGATCGTCACAAGCTGCGACTGGTGTTTAAGGCGCACATCATCGAGATGGACGGCAAGATCCTCGTGGACTTCCGTTTGTCCAAGGGCTGTGGTCTAGAGTTTAAGCGGCGCTTTATCAAAATCAAGAATGCCTTGGAGGATATTGTGCTAAAGGGTCCCACTACTTGGCCCATTGCGATCGCTACCAACTCGGTGCCTTAGTTGGTGTTCTCCTTTCACTTTCAAGACTATTACGTTTGTCTTAACTTATTAGTGTTACTCATTTACCATCACCTAATCTTAGCTTTATTTAACCTCCTTCATGTGCTAAATTTATCATTATCGAATGCATTATTTACCTTTACGTTCTGTGTGGACTCTCCTACGATTTTAGTTTTGTTGAATTTTAAAACGAATGCAAAGTATTGACACTAGTTAGTTTAAAAAGAAGTTATGAAACAATAAATCTACAACGATTTTGATTGCAAAGTTAAGAGGCAATGAAGTGTTTTTTGGTGGGGTTGAGGGGTTTTTGTTGTTTTCAGGTAAGCTAACTAAATTTTAACTTATCTGATGATATGTATTTCATGATTTTTATAATATTACTCAATTTTAATTATTGTTGATAATCAAGAAAATACAAATAAATGTGAAATCATTATCAAGTGATTTTTAAAATAAAACTGATTAGGGTCCCTGATAAATTTGTTAAAAAAAAATGTTTATACACATTAAACAATATAAACGCTCAAAAAAGCTCGGACCCTCTGAACTAACCCAAATTTTAATTTTTGCATCCATCTGGCAACGCCATTCAAATTTAAAAATACAAATTCCAACATTATATTTTGTGTAATATTTTTTATTTTCACATCAACTAACAAATTGAATATTTGTACGCATTCTCAATGTAAGTGTAATTTCGGTAAATATGTATATTTTCCTGTGGGGAATTTCTCGACTATTATTTAACATCCAACTGAAATTCGATGTTCGATTTCAGGAATTTTCTAAACAAAATCCGATCTCAAGAACTAGATTTCATTCTAAACCCTTTACGCAATGAGTAACGCCTGTAAGTGAGTGTTTTTGTGGTTGTTATAATTCCAAGAGAAGTACAGCGACTACTGTTAGGATATTCATTTCGCAGATAGTGTTTTTGTGTGTTTTGTTTTGTTTATAAATAATGATTAGATCATGGTTTAACATTAATAATAATGTCTAAATAACGAAGCATAAAGAGACAGCAAACGGTTTTGGTAATTTAATTCTGATTCATTTGTGCGCCAGACACAAATTCCGAAAGTAAGGGGATGACGAACACGTGCACCGAATCGCTCCACGCCGGTCTATGTTTGTGGGTGGGTGGTGTCTTCTCTTCTGCCCCGTCCAGGTCCCGCTCTCCAGATCCAGATCTAGCAGCGGGTTGGATCAGCCGGCGCCTTCGGTGTAGTTGGGTTGGAATTTTGAAGTTGGCCACGCGCTTACTGCGGCTTCCTGAAGCTCTTGCCGGCGAACTTGACGCCAGCGCCGATCTCCTCCTCGATGCGCAGGATCTGGTTGTACTTGGCCAGACGCTCCGAGCGGCAGGGAGCACCGGTCTTGATCTGGCCGGTGGACAGGCCGACGACCAAATCGCCGATGAACGAGTCCTCGGTCTCGCCGGAACGGTGAGAGACCATGGTGCCCCAGCCGTTCTTCTTGGCCAGCAGATGGGCGTCAATGGACTCGGTGACGGTACCGATCTGGTTGACCTTCAGCAGCAGGCAGTTGCAGGCCTTCTTCTCCACAGCGGTGGCAATGCGCTTGGGGTTGGTCACGGTCAGATCATCGCCGACGATCTGAATGCTGGTGGCACCGGTCAGGTTGGTCCAGGCCTCCCAGTGGTCCTGATCGAAGGGATCCTCGATGGAGACAATGGGGAAGTCCTTGATGAACTCCTGGTACAGGTTGGCCAACTTGTCAGGCGACAGCCACTGGGCCTTGTCGCTCTGGGGGTTCTTGAAGTCCAGATCGTACTGGCCATCCTTGAAGAACTCGGAGGCAGCCACATCCATGCCGATCTCAATCTTGCCGGTGTAGCCGGCCTTGGCGATGGCGTCGCTGATCAGGTTCAGGGCCTCCTTGTTCGACTGAATGTTGGGGGCAAAGCCACCCTCATCGCCGACAGCGGTGGCGTCCAGGCCGAACTTGGCCTTGATCACGTTCTTCAGATGGTGGTACACCTCGGAGCCCATCTTCATGGCCTCGGTGAAGCTGGTGGCGCCGGTGGGCAGGATCATGAACTCCTGCATGGCCAGCTTGTTGCCAGCGTGGCTGCCGCCGTTGATCACGTTGAAGGCGGGCACGGGCAGGATGATTTCCTTGTTGCCAGCCAGATCGGCGATGTGTTTGTACAGGGGCACGTTCTTCTTGGCGGCACCGGCCTTGGCAACGGCCAGGGACACACCCAGGATGGCGTTGGCGCCGAACTTGCTCTTGTTCTCGGTGCCGTCCAGCTTCAGCATGAAGTTATCGATGGCAGCCTGGTCCACCACATCCAGATTGGCCTTGATCAGCTCGGGGCCCAGGGTGTCGTTCACATGACCGACAGCCTTCAGCACGGACTTGCCATGGTAGTTGGCCTTGTCGCCGTCGCGCAGCTCCAGAGCCTCATGGACACCGGTGGAGGCGCCCGAGGGAACGGCAGCGCGGAACAGACCCAGTTCGGTGGTCAAATCGACCTCCACGGTGGGGTTGCCACGGGAGTCGTAGATCTGACGGGCCTTGATAGCTTTGATGGTCATATTGTTGCTGTCACTGCAAAAAACCAAAGTCCAATGAAAGGCGAATTAGTGTTAAATTTAAATTGTTTAATCGCTGAGTATGGTCTAAAAAACAGAAGCTGACCGCAGATAAGGAGTGTCAATATTGTTGCTGCTAAATGAATGCCAGAATATTCCCGAAATCCCAGCCATTTCTTAATTGAATTATTGTCTATTAAGCAGTTAACATAAGTGAATCTGAATTAATAGTTATCAAACTGTTGAAAAGGCTACTTTGATTTAAGTATATTTTATTGTTAAAGAAAATAACGAAAAATTTTTGGGAAGTGCCTAAATAATCATGGGTTTTATATTTTGAAAG